>CABFPE010000118.1:43719-53896 GCA_900660155.1 Hofstenia miamia | reverse complement strand
TACATGTATTTACATATAAAAAATTATACAGAATGAATGAACATTTGCAAAATCATATATAACATTTAAAATATTTCTGAATTCTACATCTACACTTTAAATGCCGAAAATATACATTTAAGAGTACAGAAAACACTACATATAAGAAAACATATAGTACAAGAGAATTAGACGTCCACTGCGTAATAGATACACACCAATGCGTAATACATACATGTATGCATATAGGCCATATATTGCCAATACCAACCCCCCCTCGCTAAAAAGCTGCATCCGCGCCTGATAAGTGTACTTTGTGCTAAGCTAATAGGACCCTTATTAGGTATAACTATTATAATTATTTTTGCACTTTTTCATTAGTAAAAACTTCATAAAATTCAAATATTTTGCCATCTCCTGCATAGTTCTTTCTAAACCAATTATCAAACATTCGGTATTTCGTTCTTAAAATCATCAAGATTTCTGCTTAATGACTATTTCTTCAGAATTTATCCTCAAGGTGTGAGGTGAATGACCTGAATTTCTATTAATTATATTTCAAGTCGTCGTTATTTTGAAACTTGCACTACTAATTTTGCAGACTGCTACAAAAATTAATTGGGAACCTTTGTGTTTTATTTAACAATTGATACTTAAACAACTAAAAGTTTTCATCACCTATGCAATCATAATAATTTAGTGTTTGATACAAATCAATGTAAATCTATAAAATATTATTGTAATCTGTTTTCTAGAAAGTGGCCTGCTTTAGATTTGCCTCATTTTGAAGATAAATTGGTGGCAATAAAATTATATCACAAATTTAATATCACTACTTTAATAAAAAGTTTCTGCATATAACATCACACTCTTAATAGTAGTTTAGGCAGTGAATAATAGTTCAGTTATTTTTAAAATAACTGCAATTATTGTAATAAGCTCTTTTTGAAATTCAAAGTGCACTTATTTATTTTTCAATATTTTATTAAGAATAATTTTACTAATCGGAAAAATTGAAATCAAATAACTGATTTTAAAAAATTCACGCCGAAACAAATAGTTTATGATAAATTCTTTATAACAATATGAAAAACAAACCATACAACTTTTGTTGCTAAACCAATTATACCTGACATTGTGATAGGATAATTTTGAAAACTTAAAATCCTCGAATGTGATTTCTTATCTTAATTGGTTGTTCAACAGAAGTTGTATCGCTCGTGCTCTACCCAAGGCGTAAAAAGTGAACTTATTAATCACTGACTTCATTTTAAACAACTGAATTACTTTCACTGCTCTTAGGAATTTTTCAATTTGGTTAGTACATTATATTTCATATGAGGCTGTGGATAATAGATTTACCAGTTTTTCTGGATGTTTATGTAAAATAACATTTGACATTGCTTATAATATAAAATTGTTTAAACAATGGATGTTAATTTTTGTAACACTAGTGTAGGTCTACAATGTACACTATAACTTTTTATGAATTTTTGTAGTTCGATATCTTAACCTTATTTGCCAAAGGAGGTTGACTCCGCCCCCCCCCCTGTGAACTTCCTTAAATTTTTGTTTTTGCAAGTGCCAATATGGCTATGCTTTTTGAAATTTAAAGTGCACTTTATTATTTTTCAATATTTTATTAAGAATAATTTTACTAATCGGAAAAATTGATTATAATAAATTGATTATAAATAACTGATTTCAAAAAATTCACGCAGAAAACAAACAGTTTATGAGAAATTCTTTATAACAATATGAAAAACAAACCATACAACTTTTGTTGCTAAACCAATTAAAGCGCCCATTGTGATAGGATAATTTTGAAAATTTAATATCCTCCAATGGGGTTTCTTATCTTAATTGGTTGTTCATTGCATATTCGATGCGTCAAGAATTAAAGGGTTTGGTTTAAGAAATTCATACTCTGTCACCATGTTAGTTCAAGACAGACGCTAGTAATTAAAAGTAGATTAAAATCTATTGTGTAACTTACAATTATATATATATATGCACCGACAGATTTTCATGGTAAACCTGAGAACGCAACATGACATGTGACTGTGTGATTACATGGTAACAACCAATCACCAACAAAAACACTTTATTCTTCACCGCCAAGGTTTTATGCGCAGTGGAATGTCGGAATTAAGCAAAAGTTATCGTCGGCCTCCGCCACATTATTTCTTTTAATTTGAAGCACATGGAATTTAACGGGGTTTGTTCTTCCGCTAAGGCTGGGTCAAAGATTCGCAGTATATGTAAGAACTCTAATGTAAGAAACATTATATTTTTTATTTCATTAATTGCCAGTTTTTAATACAACATAGCCTACTTTTGCTACCGCTTCTTTTTGAAAAAATTCAATTTGTTGTCACTGAATTCTTCAAAATTGATCAGCAATCATAAAAATCAATATCTTTTACATAAAATTTTTTGGTTGGCCAAACTGTCTTTTCTGAAATCAATTGAAATTTTGATTGGGTTAAATCGGATTCATTCGTTCAAATTGTAGAAACTTCAAAATCCAGTAGATGATGAGGATGATCTAGGGTAGTGCCCATAACGAGCACAGACAAAGTGTACAAACTCTGCATGTATAGTTGCTGTGTTTCATGCAACACTAACCTTCATATAGATTTATCGTAGAATTTACAACGCAGTACATAAAATATTACACATAACATTTATTGCCTTCATCAATTTTAGGAATTCCATTTCACTATCATCTTCTTACATTGCATTATTAATAATATAGTAGTTATGTACGTTATATTGTAACGTAATTATCGTGAGTTACAACTTCAGAAGATAAATGAATGTAATTTACTTATTTTAAAATGTCATACAAGTAGTGCAGTGTAGATTCAATTTAATTATTATCACACTGTTTGATGTGCTTTCAATTATGGTCAGAGACCGGATTTATGTGCTTAAAAATTGGCTGAAATATGCGTAATCAAACAGTGGGCCGAAACTTCGAAAACATGCTTTAAGTATGCATAAATACTACATTAAGTGGAATAAATATTCAATTACAAAGGTATACACTTTCATACCAATAGACACATAAATGTTGGTGCAAGTGATCAGTAGTTATGAATACAAAATTCAATTTAATAACAATAATTGGTTGGAAACTTCTATCCAAATGTATTTATTACCATCAGAGCCTTTCAATTTTAAAATCTATCATTTTGTATATATTTGAATTACATAAATTTTCTATATTTAATTTCAGCAGTGTATTAAGAATAGGTAGCTTACGTTAAACACGGAAATTATTGTGGTCGTTTTCTTTCATAATCAATTAAGATGAAAAATCAGCATATTATATTTATAATTATGATATCAAAAGATTCTAACAAAAATTGTTCGACTAAGGAAATGCATATATTGTTGTAGTTGTTCTTTTAGCAAACAACAGCTTCCCATATTATATTAAAGGTTTCTTTCACACTTTCGGTGAATAGAGAATGAATTCCAAAAATTATAGATATTTTGTTATCATCTCATAATTTGAAAATCATTTGAATGGTTCAAGCAAACAAAACTTTCAATTCAATTGTTTTTGCCATAACAAAGTGTTTTATGTCTGATGAACATTTAAATGAACAAACTGTTTTTGCACACTTTCAAACCATTTTCTCAAAATTCATTAGGAAATTTAAAAATCGTGAAATATCTACAAATCTATGCGTGAACGTCAATTAATCTTGAAAATTTGCGCTAAAGTGTATTGTTGTGTCTGAAGTATTTGGAAAGATTAACATTAAACTTTGAAATTTCTGAAATGTTAAAAACTTTTCAAGTTTTAAAATTTAAAGCTCATGAGAAAAAAACAACTAAATTAACTCCTTTTCTACAGCTATACTAGTCACACTGTTTTTTAAAAAAAATAAAAAAATTTAATTTTTTTAGAAAAATTTAGTCGGAGGTCGCAGGGTAGAAGGTGTTATATAATTCAGAAAAAAATTATGTTCATGACAATTGGGTTTCACACTATGGCAGTGGAGTAAGAGCTAGTGGGTTACTTCTCCTAAAGCTACCTCAACAATCAAGTTTAACAAATAGAGTGTTAGGTTTTGCGTAATGAAAATACACATCTATTTAAAATTAATGGAAAAAATGGTTTTACAATATACATTTTAGGATATTAGGCCGGTTTAGGATTTAGGTATTTTACAGCTCAAAACCGATGTTTCGGTTTTTTAACTAATTACTATGGGTATTAGTAAAAATTTAACCTTAACAGCCTATCGTCTATTTTGAAAAAGAAACAGTTTTTCCACATTTACGTACAAAGAACTTCTTCCAAGACTATATTAGGAAATTTGAAAATCATGATGCATTGTCAAGTCTATTCGGGAGCATGCTTTAATGCAATTTTGAAAATTTCTATTAAAGAGTTTTGCTGTTGCTGAAGTTGTTCAAAAGATTAACAATTTTTCTTTGAAAATTTTAAATATTTGGAAAAGTTTAAAATTCATTCTATAACTAATTTTCATGTTTTAAAGTTTTAGCCCATGGAAGAAACAGAACTTTGAGTGTTTTCGACATTAAAAACCCATTGAGACGTGGGGGGATTCACAGGTGGCTGGAAAGAAAGAAGATAGTCTCCTCCTCTATGACGTGGTTCTTTCAGTTTTTATACTATAAGCTTTTAGCAAGTTTTTATACGATCATGAAATCTTTTCAAAAATGCTCAGAGTACAAGATTAAGAAAATAATATAATTTTAAAAATATATTATTTATAAGACTAAATTAATTATTATTCAAATAGAAACGCTTCAATTTGACAAGCATTTTGGCATTTGCTCCAAGAAGACTGCATCTTTTCTTGGAAATAACATTTAACGCCAATGCTTCCATTACACGAAATATTTCGTGCTACGAAATATTTTTGTCGCGCGTTGGCGTACGAAAAATTATTTTGTTTGCTATCTTAATACATGTCATAAAAAATAATTTTAGCAATTGCTCTAAATTGGCATGCATTTTTCTACCGTGACGAAATCTTTCTGAATGATGAAGCAATGTGCATTGTAGTGTTGCTATTCATCAAAGGAAATAGTTGTTAGATTTTGGAGCAATTTCCATTTTATTCGCCCATATATTTTCTTGAGAATGCATATATAAAAATATTTTTAGTGATTTCTCTAAATTGGACTGATTTTATCACTGCTGAAAATCGAAAAACTAGGTTTTCATTTATGAATATAAACAGCGTTTTCGTCGAGGACTATAAAGAATGAGTTTGAAATAAAAATAGCATACTTGCCATGGATAGTTATTTTGAATCAAGATCCATTCTAGATCCATGAAATTCTTATTAATCGATGCATGGAATTATTTAAAATACAACTAGCAAGTCGTCAAAGAAAAGCCATTATACTTTGACAGTGACATGAGCAAAATGAAAATTTCAACAAAATGAATAGAGCTCGGTAGTATGTTCTGTACCAACTACAATGCTGTGCTATTTTCCTATAGCGCGGTGTTTTCGATAGTAAAGTGGAGAAATTTTGATACAACTGGAATAAAATTATTTACTGTTTAGTACATTATGCCATAATTTTACATAAATTTGCTTGAAGTTCTATTTGACAAAAGAGAATGAAGAAGACCTCACTAATGAGTTTATCAGCTGTTGTTTGCTAAGTGTTACATATATTATCTTGCATTGAATCAGTAGTCAATTCAAACACGAATTTGGCTAATCCCTAAAAATGTAAATAATTGATGACCTGTGAGATTTACAACACATTTTCATATGCAAAACTAATTTTGATGTTATTACTATAAATGCTAACGTCTGCTGCATCCAATTCGTCAAAAATTGCCTACAGTTCCCGTAGTAAGCAATACTACTGAGCTAAAATTTTGAATTCAGGAAATATATACTAGATCATGGATGGTATTTTCAGGTCCAGATCAATTCAAGATCCATGGACAAGTCTGAGATATAGGTATACCGGTTTACGTTGGATTAGTTTTTCACGTTCTTTGATACAAGCCTAAGGCTATTTGTAATATTTCAATTTGTCAAATCAGCTGAGATTTAAATAATACTTTTTCAAATTTAAAAGTTTATAGCATAATTTCTTAGAGATAAATGTTTTGATTTTTTAAAAATAGAATGAAGATCAATAGCAATGAAAATTGTCCAAGTAATGCTAAAATCAGTATACTCCACTGATATCCAAGATGCTTTTGAAAAGCACCCATAAAAACAAACGATCCCAAAATGTGTCCCACCTTGCTGCAGACTTGTATTAAGGTACCAAAAATAGCATTTGAATATTTCTCGAATTTATCAATGCAAAATTTATTAACGAATGAGAAACTAGTTGAATCAGCAATTGTTCGTGGAATATTCATAGAAAATAGAAGAAAACAATAGTAGGATATATTGGAAAACATTGAAAATGCTTCTCACCAGGAAATTTTCAACCTGTGGGTCCCGACAACTTAAAGGTTTGAATGACAAATTTTTTTTCAATAAAGTACAATTGACAATGCTATTCGAAGATTGGATTTTTGTTTTGAACTGGAAAAGACTGCTAAATGATATCAGCTGTCCAAATAGCTTAAATATTGAGAAAGTTGTCGACAATTTTAGTTTACTAAATTTATGACAGGGGACGTGGATCGCCATCAAATAGGAAATAGCAGTGAAGGGTCACAGTCGAGTTGAGAACCCCTATATTGATCATAATGCTGAAGATAAAGTATAAGAATCAAAGCAATATATTTGCTGAAAAGTTACAAATAAAATAAAATGTAAACAAATCCAAAGTTAAAAACTAATAAACACAAATATATACTAATAATAATATCAATGTTTGTGCGAATGTCTGTGTAGGTGTTCAATATTGGACGCATGTCTCGAATGCATGAAGTGTGTTGCTGTCTCTTAGTATACATTGTTTTATTAGCAGAGATTTCTGTAGTTTTTTTTCAAAACTTTTTATTATTCCACAATTTTATTGATACGTGATGAAAACTATTAGAATTTTTATCTAAACACAGAAATTTTTCTGATCGCTCATTCAATTTAACATATTCTTTTAGGAAGAGAAGAGATTTGAATTTAAATATAATGGATAGTATATGCAGATGAATTTGGTAGAACAGAAATAATATTATATATTTATTACGATGTATGGATGTTTCGTCAATGCTTTTGTGCAAAGCTTAGAGTTTATATACCCCAATGTCTTTGATCGAAGCAAACGATATTTAGAATTTAGATCAGTTAAAAGAAACGAACAATATTGAAAATGAGACAAGCAGAATGCATGCATCAGTTGTTTATGATAAATAATTCCTTGACATTACATTGCGTAAACGATAAAGATATCGAATGCCTGCAATCAATTTTTGAATCATATTTAGTAGAAATTTTTCAAATTTTAATAATAATAGTAAAAATAATAATAAGAGTCAAAGCAATATATTTGCTAAAAAGTTACAATTAATCTACAAACTAAATATGAAATATATAATAATAATAAATTTGTGCGTGTGTGTCTATATATATACATGTATATGATGAGCTCAATATAAAAAATCAGTAAATGTGTTTAGCGTGTTTGTGTTTCCGATTGTATTTTGTCGATGGAAAAGTGCACATTTTAATTTTTTTCTAAATTTTTTGTAATTGTTTTCAACTCTAGTCTCATTATCTAAATCATTCCAAATATTAGAGGCTGCTCGATGAAAACTAGGATATGAAATACTGCTACAAATAAACTTATGTGATCGAGGATTTACTTTTAAGTAATTATCAAGAAAAGAAATTGAAGGACGGCCATATTTATACTTAAATAAAATTGAAGCTGCATGGAATTGTACTTGATATAGCGGGGATAATATATTATACTTTCGTCTGTATTCACTAACATGATCATGCTTACGTGCAAAATTTAATGTTTTTAATGACCAATTAAAAGTTTTTGATAATAAATAGCGGCTTTTGTATTAAAATTAATAAATAAAAATGAACAATAATGTAATTGCGATAAACAAAATGCATGCAATAATTGAATGTGATAATCTGGCCCTAAATTTCTGAGGTGCTATCAGTATCTAACGCCAGAAGCCATTTTTTGTAAGTTTTTAAGAGAAATTTATCGAATTTTAAATCTTTGTCAATATCTATACCTAAATATGTAACATGATCACTTTGTTTTATCGGAACACTGATTACAATTAATTCAATTTTGTTTGTTATTTCCTTTACTGCATATAATGAATTGAGTTTTTTCAATATTATTTCAATATTAATTTTTAATTGATTGGATGTGAAATACCTAGAAAGATTTTCAATATCACTTTGCAAATTTTTGTGGTCCTAAATGCATCATTATCTGTATTTATAAGACACGTGTCATCAGCAAATTGATAAATTTCACAATGGTTTACATGTTTAATAATGTCATTTACATATATTGCAAATAAAATTGGCCCTAGTACTGTACCTTGAGGCANAGACACGTGTCATCAGCAAATTGATAAATTTCACAATGGTTTACATGTTTAATAATGTCATTTACATATATTGCAAATAGAACGGGCCCTAGTGCTGTGCCTTGAGGTACTCATCGATCGGTTGTAATGTAATCAGATTTCATGTTATTCATTAATACACGCTCTTTTCTATTTCGTAAAAAACTCATAATTAATTTAATCAAATTTTGTTGAAATCCATAATTTTTAAGTTTAATTGATAAAATTTCAAAATTCATTGAATGAAAAGCTTTGCTTAAGTCTAGAAGGGCTATGCAACTGGATTTATTTTGACATTTATTAGTGGATATTTTTTCAGTAATTGAAATAATTGCATCACTTGTACTATGTTTAGCGCGAAAACCATATTGTTTGGATGATAAAATATGCAAGATATTGATGGATTTGAGTGTGCAGTAATCTTTCAAATAGCTTACTAAAAGGATGCGTTATTGAAATTGGCCTATAATTTTTAGCAATAAGGGGATCTCCATTTTTATACAGAGATGTATATCTGACTTTTTCATTATCTCCGGAAATTCGTTTTCAAATATACATTGATTAAATGCAAATGATAAATGGTCACCAAATACATGAAAAAAATTTTTAATTATAAAGTAAGGTAAATGAGTGGAACCAGAAGATTTATTTTCGTCTAAGTTTCGTACAATAGTTTGTAATTCTTTTAAGGTAGATAACCTAAATTGAAAAGTAGATTTACAATTTGATTGCTTAAGTTTTGATAGAAAAATTTTAAGAAAATTGAAGTTACCTAATTCTTTAAATGTGTGACTTAAATGATTTAAAATCTTTTTTTATCGGTAAATTTTTTATTATCAATATAAATTTCTGAAATGTCACTATTTAGCCAATTCGATTTTCCAATAAAACGGTTTAAGAATTTCCACTTTTGTTTAGAAGATTTTAAGTTTTCAAAAAATCGACGTTGTTTTAATGATGTATGTTTTGTGCGTAGGTCTTTAATTAATTTCTTTGATATTCCGTAATTAGTCCAATTTATCTCGGTCGGGTCGGACTTAGATAATTCAAGGAGTTTCTGCTTTATGTTTATCGTGTTCTGAATTTGTTGATTGGCAGTTGCGGTTAAGTTAAATCTTCGTGATTTGTCCAGTACTCGGCGGGACTTCAGCGATGCTACTTGTTTAGTGCTTGATTCATCTGTGCGGCAATGTAATTTAACATGTGCGAACCAGAATTTAGACTAAAAATATAGTCGAATGGAATATTTTTAAGTAAATTTTCCATGATTTCATCTGAATAGTTTTTGAAATCCCTAACATAAATCGTTTTAAATTTAGATAACTTAGCATGATGTGTACTAATATAAATGTAGAGTGCATGATCACTGAAAGATTCGAGGATTAAAGGTTTATATATAGTTTCTGAATTACATAAGAAGTAATCAATTAATGTCGTTCTTCTAGTGAGAATCTGAGTGTTGATAATTTTTAACTTATAAATAGCGCATAGTTCATTCAATGCATTTTTTTCATAAAAACTGAAATAATTTATATTAAAGTCACCTAATATGTTTAGAGAATAGTTATTATTAGGAATATTTGAAATTTCATGGCATTAAAACTTTATATATTCTACAAGAAAATTCTTATTTGGATTATAAGTCACATTAATTAATTCATGTTCGGAGGAATTTGTAGGTGATTT
>CABFPE010000118.1:31766-43383 GCA_900660155.1 Hofstenia miamia | reverse complement strand
AAATGATTTTTATTTGAATTCAGACTTTTGGCGTTTAAAGAAATATACTTAAGATTGTCTTTATAATGATTCGCTAAATTTTCAAGATTACATTCATCTAAGATTGGGCCAGGATTTAATTCTATATCTCCTGCTAGAATAATTAAATTATTATAAAAGTAATCATGGATGAAAGTAAGAAAATTTTTCCTAAATTTTAGTGATAATTCATAGTAGTGTTGGTAATGAAATTTGTGTGCGAGTATGCGTGGATGTCTCACGTGTATATAATATAATTTTACATTTTTAAGGAGTAATACAAATAAAAATAGTATTTTCAAAAGTTTACCTTGTTCATTGGAATAGCTGACGGTGTAGGGTGGGGTGAAAAGCGGGTGTCGGCAGTAGAGCACGGCGTGTATTTTTGGATGCTGCTTTGGCTTACGAAATTTCGGGTTGCCGCAATGAACCGTAGTGATTCGGATGAGTTGACGGAGGGTGAAAGTAGTTCCTTAGATTACGGATGAAGACTGAGAGACCTTTGCGAGACAGGTGAATACCATCATGAGCAAGAAGAGTTGTATTGAGTGAGCGTGGCGAAAGAAGGAAATGATCAAAGAGTGGAATGACACTAAGACGATGTTGAGAGAAACTTCTTGTGATTTGATTACATTGTTGGACTGCAAAGTTCTTTGCGAGATTATTATCAGCGCAGACATGGGTGATTTCGAAAAGGTAGATGTGATGACGTGTGAATTTCTTCTTGACTTGTGATGATGTTTTGTAGATTTTGGCGGAACGTGTTAGGATTGAACTTGAGTGCATTGATTAGACCGGTGTTGAGCATCACAGTGTCGACGTGAGTATTTTCGTATTTTTGTAATAATAATAATAATACTTATAATTATAATACTAATAATAATCGCCTAGTGTACGGCCCTTAGCAACTATTCATGCAGAGTTTGTACACATTTGCCTGTGCTCGTTATGGGCACTACTCTAGATCATCATCTCATCTACTGGATTTTGAACTTTCTGCAATTTAAAAGAATGAATCCGATTTAACCCAATCAAAATTTCAATTGATTTCAGGAAGTGCAGTTTGGCCTACTAAAAAATTTTATGTAAAAGATTGATTTTTATGATTGCTTATCAATTTTGAAGAATTCAGTGACAACAAATTGAATTTTTTCAAAAAGAAGCGGTAGCAAAAGTAGGCTATGTTGTATTAAAAACAGGCAATTAATGAAATAAAAAATATAATGTTTCTTACATTAGAGTTCTTACATTAGAGTACTTTAAATTATTGCTCCTAAAATTGAAGTTTACTATTGAAAAAATCTTTCAAGGTTAGAAAAATATGGCTTAGGACTTGCAATACAACGAAATATTACACCACGCTTTACATATGCTGCGAATCTTTGACCCAGCCGCAAAAATTGACTTCCTACTAAGAATAGCGGCCTTAGTGGAAGAACAAACCCCGTTAAATTCCATGTGCTTCAAATTAAAAGAAATAATCTGGTGGAGGCCGACGATAGTTTTGCTTTATTCCGACCTCCCACTGCGCATAAAAACCTTGGCGGTGAAGAATAAAGTGTTTTAATTACTTTTAATTAATTAATCACGCTCACTAACAACTATTTAAGCATCTCAATGTTTTCAATTCTTCAGTATAGCGATGTCGCCAATTATGTCAGCATCGACGTTCACCACAAGCTTCCCCATCGACTGCTCAGCGCCATTCTTCTCGTCAAACATTTGGAAGTGCGACTACAGTATTTTAATGAAAATACAAAGCGATCTCAACAATGCCAAAAAATACAAAACTATTCGCTGCGAACACTACCAAAAATATCTTCGGTGTCCATTTGGCGAAAAATGCAAATTTGCACACGGCGTAGGAGAAGTGCGAATTCTTCAGCAGAAGCATTTTTTCAAAACAACCATATGCAACCATTACTTCAAAAATGGATCATGTCCTTTTGGTGAACGATGTCATTTCCTCCACGAAGAGACCTTAGACGAAATTGCGCTTCGAGAAAAACATTCACTAATTAATGTGCAGTAAATTTTTGACAATTGTAAATGCGAAATTTAAATTATCTTATTTGACTAATAATGTTTTTGACAAAGTGTTACTTATAATAAATATATAGTAGAGACGATTTTCTTGCTTACACTATTTTCAAAAAGAACTTTAATGCGTAAGAAAAAATTCATATAAAATTTTTGCTACATACAGTGCATATATCTTACAAATATACTGAGGTATTCCTCAAAATTTAGGCTTAATTTTCTCATCTTAATAGATATCAAACCGCATCAATGATTAGGCGAATTATATTCTTTCTTCAAAGTAGATGTTGAACAAAACTATATTGAACAAATATATTTTCGGATTTAAAAAAAATTGAGAATTGCGCATTTTTATTCTACCATTACTAGTGCTCGACACGAGTCTAATTATTTTTATATGCAATTTCCATATACAGAGAACCCTTAGATTTATGTAAAGCAAAACTGTTAATCATTCTGATGTTGCGAGTTGATTTCTAGTCTCTCAGTTAAAGTTAGGCCTAAATAAATAAATTAAGTCACAGCTATTTAAATTTATTTTTTAAATTAACAGTTAAAACTTAATTTTGAACTATTTAGTTGACCTTAACATGCGTATTGTAGCTTAAAATTGCAAATTGAAGTGTCCAAATTTTCGAACAATATTCTCCAAGAATATTATGGAATTTGAAAAACTTGGTACATTTGCACATCTATTCGTGAATTCACTCCCGTGTAATGTTGAAAATTTGTTGTAAAGTATATTGCTATGCTTGTAAAACTTTATAATATTAATACTTTTTATGATTTAAACTTTCCTCCGGGGTCCCACCATATGGGCATTTGCAAAGTACGGGCTGCATATTTCAATTACAAATCCTAATTTTTTTTCCAAAGGTATTTCTTCGACATCAAGCATGTGTATTACTACAAAAGTTGGTGTAAGTCCAAATTTACAATGATTTTTCCAAATTGAGCATATTATCTCACAACTAAGATTTCTCGCAAACTCAATTACTAAACTTTTAAATCCAGATTTTAAATATTATTTAAAGCCTGTTTTCGTCACGTGTTGGTTACTTGTGGACCACTTTCAGCCTATGAAATGTATTGTTGATAATAGTAAGCACTGTTGTGAAATGATAAATGATATCATTTTAAATAACGTGAGCAAAAATGATAAACAAACAATGATATTCGGCTAGCATTCTAATCCGTGAAATTATTACTAAAGCTTATTTGTGATATTCACTATGCCACCTCACCCTACTTGTGTTCTTACTACCAAGGTTGCACCCACTGGAAAAGGTGTGCAATATTGCACTTTTCCCTCCCCAGTGGTCTTAATCCAGTATTCTAAAATCATTGAGTGGCAATGCAATAGGCAAGTTTTATTATACCTTTGATGCCTTTCATCAAGAGAATATGGATTCTTAAGCAAATCATTCACCCAATACACTGTCTTCTGGTTTTAGGCTGAAAATTGACACTGCAATAAACTTTAATGACATTAAGATTCTATTCAACGTCATAAAATATACGCAATATTTATCATAATTGAAATTGATAAAAGCAGTTTGATTAATAAGTATTTTATTGTATATGACGTTTATATTAAAGAAATATCATTTCCACATATATGGATTTCACTTAAATAGGAACTGCTTTTAAATATTTAGGAAAAAATCTTATCTTCTATCCGATTTTGAATTGAATATTTCACCCGACACTACCCACCTTCAACAATCATCCTAGCCTTGTGCCAATATGGCATCCTGAAGTTCTCGTAACATTCTTTACTATTTCCATTGTGGGATTGCATGGATTCTTTTGAATGCATCAAGTTACGAAATATGTTTTAGGCAAAATTCTATTTGGTTTAAATTTTTTTTACAAACTTACTACCGGTAATTGGTAAAAATATATTTGAATTTCTGCATAGAATAAAACAAAACACATTTTGGCAGCAATATAAATAAATTTTTACACTGAATGCAAATAAAACTTATATTTAACCCTAATTGTCACGTGATGTTCTTGTCAGTTGAGCTCACAGGGAGGGAGGGGGGGGTGATTCAGCCCCCCTTCTTAAAAGTTTTTCTACTAAATATTATTCCTTTAAGCTCACCTTACTTGTGCTCTTATTCTCAAAGTTGCATTGCTAGTCCATCTGAAAAAGGTATGCAATGTTGCACTCTTCCCTCCACAGTGGTTTTAATCCAGTATTTTAAAATCATTGACTACTAAAAATTGGCAATGTAATAGGCAAGGTTTATGATACCTTCAATGCTTTTCATCAAGAGAATATGGATTCTTACGGAAAAGCGTTTACCCAATACACTGTTTTTCGGTCTTAGTTTGAAAATTGACACTAATAAACTTTAATCACATTAAGAATCTCGCAATGTTTTTCTTAATTTTTGTTGTTGTAATCTCTATTTTACTAAAGATTATTCCTTTAAAATTTGTACGATGCTAAAGCAATTCTTCCTCTATAAGTTGAGGCCATTAGATGAGCTTCAACGTCATCTTTATTCTGATGACATCATCATTTCCAATTATTGGCTTAGAACATTTTGTAATTTTTTGAATTTTTCAACTTTTTCAGTATAATAAATTTTATTATGGTTTGTTAGTTTATAACACTTGCTTTTTGTATTCTTTGGAAGAACTTTGCTTAAAAATAGGTATCAAATATTGAAATTGAAAACAAAAGGAATAGTTTCATTTAAAAACAAATATTGATATAATGTGTGAAAAAATACTGTTTTACAAAAACTCAACATATTAAACTTTATTCAATATTTTTAAAAAAAGTTCAAACAAAATTATGCTCAAAATTTTCAAAATGTAGTTGACGGATGTCCTATAGTGAGAAAACAAGTGGTTGAAATTGCTTCAAATTTGGTCAGAATACTTCTCAATCTACAAACGTAAAAGTCATGAAAGCATAGCCATATCGGCACTTGCAAAAACAAAAAATTAAGGAAGTTCACAGGGGGGGGGGCGGAGCCAACCTCATTTGGCAAATAGGGTTAAGATATCGAACTACAAAAATATTAATTAGTATTTTCGAAACAACTAAACATCCCTAATCAATCTTAAATAATTTGCAGAGTGAAATAAACTTTGGAAATTCATAAAAAGTTATAGTGTACATTGTAGACCTACACTAGTGTTACAAAAATTAACATCCATTGTTTAAACAATTTTATATTATAAGCAATGTCAAATGTTATTTTTACATAAATATCCAGAAAACTGGTAAATCTATTATTCACAGCCTCATATGAAATATAAGGTACTAACCAAATTGAAAAATTCCTAAGAGCAGTCAAAGTAATTCAGTTGCTTAAAATGAAGTCAGTGATTAATAAGTTCACTTTTTACGCCTTGGGTAGAGCACGAGCGATACAACTTCTGTTGAACAACCAATTAAGATAAGAAATCACATTCGAGGATTTTAAATTTCCAAAATTATCCTATCACAATGTCAGGTATAATTGGTTTAGCAACAAAAGATGTATGGTTTGATTTTCATATTGTTATAAAGAATTTATCATAAACTATTTGTTTCGGCGTGAATTTTTTGTAATCAGTTATTTGATTTCAATTTTTCCGATTAGTAAAATTATTCTTAATAAAATATTGAAAAATAAATAAGTGCACTTTGAATTTCAAAAAGAGCTTATTACAATAATTGCAGTTATTTTAAAAATAACTGAACTATTATTCACTGCCTAAACTACTATTAAGAGTGTGATGTTATATGCAGAAACTTTTTATTAAAGTAGTGATATTAAATTTGTGATATAATTTTATTGCCACCAATTTATCTTCAAAATGAGGCAAATCTAAAGCAGGCCACTTTCTAGAAAACAGATTACAATAATATTTTATAGATTTACATTGATTTGTATCAAACACTAAATTATTATGATTGCATAGGTGATGAAAACTTTTAGTTGTTTAAGTATCAATTGTTAAATAAAACACAAAGGTTCCCAATTAATTTTTGTAGCAGTCTGCAAAATTAGTAGTGCAAGTTTCAAAATAACGACGACTTGAAATATAATTAATAGAAATTCATGTCATTCACCTCACACCTTGAGGATAAATTCTGAAGAAATAGTCATTAAGCAGAAATCTTTATGATTTTAAGAACGAAATACCTACTGTTTGATAATTGGTTTAGAAAGAACTATGCAGGAGATGGCAAAATATTTGAATTTTATGAAGTTTTTACTAATGAAAAAGTGCAAAAATAATTATAATAGTTACACCTAGTAAGGGCCCTATTAGCTTAGTCCACAGTACACTTAAGGAACTTATTATAGTGCACTTATTTTTGAGACACTTAATTGTTTAACACCCATGTTAATATAAAAAAGGCAGTTAAATGAAAGATCATTTATTAAGTGAATTGAGTACATTATTAACCAATTATGTTATTATATTTCATTACAGATCAGTCAGTGCTGGAATTATCCGAGGCTTACGCAAGATGACAAAAAATGGGGAATGTCCCCTCGTCAGGTTTGTTAAGCCCCCTGTTAATATGAGAAATGCAGTCAAGTGAAGTTCGTTAATTACGTGAATTCAGTACATTCTTAACCAATTATATTATTATATTTCATTACAGATCAGCCAGTGTTGGAATTATCCGAGGCTTACTCAAGATAAGAACATGGTGGAATGTCCCCTTTGTCAGGTTTGGCAACACTACATTTGATTATGTTTAAAATTTTGTAGAAATTAAGGTACTGAGATGGATTTTCCGAGTCGATTTTTTCAATATTTTGAATATTTCTTGGAACTTCACCCTCTTTCATCATTCAAATTGATCAAAGTCACTCCCTTCTCCCAATTAATTTTATCGAAGTTTTATAGTATCATTGAAGCAATAAAGATACTTAGAAACGTCCATTCATAATTCGCACAATCGCTGTAATAATTTTTTAGAATCCACATAATTGTTCATATTCTCTCTACTAAGTTCATCTCCATTTTGTGAGATTCAAAATTTGGCTAACCACTTTTGGAGAGTTATGCCACTCGCTTAGTTTTAAAATTTGGAATTTCAAATAATTTGACGACGTGACAGCTGGCTATGTCAATTAAAGCATTTTACTATTGGATCAGACAATATGTTGCCTGTTAATAAATATTTAAATTAAGTTGACTTAGCACTAAAGGTATTGTTAGTCCTTAAGAATTATTTTAAAGTCTTATGAAAAAGAAAGACTTTGGATAATTTGCTTATCCTTTTGGTTATATGTTAGAAAGGCTTTCCATATCAGGAACTAATTGAGATCGGAGCGTCATGTATTAAAAAAATTATGCGTCAACGAAAGCGCCATGCTCTCAACGTATTAAAGGAAAAATATAATGTATCTTCAAGATTTTCCCAATTTCTTCTTTTCTTTAATAAAGAATGCAAATCTAGTTTAACTATAGGTTTTAATTTGTACAAACACTATGTTAATTAAGTCTTATATTATAAGTATTATTATTATTATTATTATTATTATTATTATTATTATTATTATTATTATTATTATTATTATTATTATTCTTGCATCTCACAGCTTCATGCTGGTATCCCTCTCAGCTCGGGGAACTCACCAGTTCCCAGGGAGTCTGAGAGCTTTCCTCAGGACTCTAGCTGTTCCTAACAATGCTGCCTTCTGTGCTACTGCTCCTCCCCACTTTGGTACTCCCAACTCCTCCAAGTATCTCTTATGCTTCTTACTCACTGCTCCTAGTGCTCCTACAACTACCGGGACTACTTCAACTTTCTTTAACTTCCACAGCCTTTCTATTTCCTCTGCTAACTCTCTGTACTTGTCTATCTTCTCTTTCTCCTTGCTTTCTACATTCCTGTCCTTTGGTACTGCTATGTCTATTACTGTTCCTAATCTTTTCTCTTTGTCTACCACTACTATGTCTGGCCTCCGTGCTTCTATCACTTTGCTCGTCTGTATGTTGAAATCCCACAGTATCTTAACCTTCTCATTTTCTATGACGCCCTGTGGCTTGTGCTCATACCACTTGTCTCCTGCTTCTAACCCATGCTGCCTGCTCAAACTCCAGTGTACCATTCTTCCCACCTTGTCATGCCTGAACTTATACTCATTCTGTGCCAACTTCTCACACCCTGCTATCAGATGATCTACTGTCTCCGCCTCTTTCTTACACAGCCTACACTTATCACTTACTTCTACTCTTCTGTCTATATGCTTCTTCACCCAGTTTGTTCTTATTGCTTGCTCCTGTGCTGCCATTATTAGTGCTTCTGTTTCTCTCTTCAGTCCTGCCTTCTTTAACCACTTGTTGCTCTCTTCTCTATCACACTTTTCTGTGTTCCTCCAGTATTCTCCATGCATTGCCTTCTGCCTATACCTTGTTTGCCTCTCTGATTCCATCCTACTCTGGTATATCTTCTTTCCTTCACTCTCAGTTCTTATCTTCTTCAACTCCTTAGTGACCTCTAGTAGGGACCCCTCAGGTTGCTCTTCTACATATTCCTTTAGCCCTAGTGCTTCTGCTTCTACAGTTTCCTCCACACTTAGCAGTCCTTTCCCTCCCTTATGCATTGCCATGTACAGCCTATCTACATCTCCATTGAGGTTGAATGCTGTCTCTGCTGCTAGTATCTTCCTTGTCTCCCTGTCTAATTCCCTCTATTCATTCTTGTTCCACCTAACGATTCCTGCGGAATATCTCAACACTGGTATTGCCCATGTATTAATTGCCTTTATACTATTCTGCCCATTCAATGCTGACTTCTGTAGTACCTTCCTTACTCTCCTCTTGTATTCTTTCCTTAGCCTCATCTTCATTTCCTCGTGATCTGTTCTGTCCTTCTCTATTACTCCTAAGTACTTGTACCCCTCCTTGACTTCCTCAATCTTATCCCTACTGCTTGTCCTCAAGCCATCCCCATCCACACACTTGCCTCTAGTCATTGCTGCACACTTTCCTAATCCAAACTCCCACCCTGAATCTCTGCTTGCCTTCTCCAATCTCTCCACTTGCTTCTGCAACATCTTCCTTGAACTAGCATACATCTTCAGGTCGTCCATGTACCACAGGTGACTCACTGCTCTACCATTCTTCTCCATCTTATACCCTATGCCTGTCTCCTTTAACTCTTCTGTGATAGGTATTAAGCTAACTACAAACAGTAGTGGTGCTAAGCTGTCTCCCTGGAATATGCCTCGCCTAAACCTCAACCTGTGTCCGTCTATCTCAGTCTGCCACTTTCCCATCTCCCTCTCTAGAAACTCAACCCATTTCTGTGAAACTCCATTGGCCTCTAACGTCCTCAATACCCACTTATGTGATATGCTGTCATATGCCTTCCTGTAGTCTATCCATGCCATTGCCAAGTTTGTCTTCCTTCTACAATTCTCCACCACTGCCTGGTCTATCAACAACTGATCTTTGCATCCTCTTGTCTTTGTCCTACATCTCTTCTGCTCCTCTGGTATCAACCTATTTTGTTCTAAGCAACATGCCAGCCTACTTGAAATCACAGAAGTTAGCAATTTCTACGTTGTTGGCAGACATGTTATTGGCCTGAATTTGCTTGCCTCACTACCTTTCTTTGGGTCCTTCTGCATCAGAAATGTCCTTTCCACTACCATCCACTCTGGACACCCACTCACCACGCACTCCTCCTCTGCCTGGCGCCTTCCAATGTTTCATCTTCTTTAGAGCCTTCTTCAGCTTTGCAGATGTGATTACTTCGTCTCGTGTCTGAACTCCTTCTGCATCTGCGCACTGTCTATTTCTGGTCCCTCAATTCCCCATATATTTTCCCAGAACCTTACTGCATCCTCGCCTGCTCTAGCTATATCCTTTCCTCCTCCATCTAGTTCTTTGTAGAATCTTTCTTCTTGGGCCTCAAACTTCATGTTGTCTCTTGCTTGCTTTGCTATATTTTCTTAGTTTCTAAGCTTCTGCAACTAATCTCTGCTTTAGCTCTTCTCTTACAGTTTCTATTGTCTTCCCTTTACCTACCCTGCATCTGTCCTGCACTGCCTTACTTGCTACTGCATAATTTTTGCTACTTTATTCTCAATTCTTCTTTCCAATGCTGGCTTTCTGCCTCCCTTATCTTCTTGTTGCCTTTTCTTCTTCATCTCCATGCCTACATTCTTCAGCACCTCCCATGCTCCTGCATAAACTAAGCTATTTACTTCTGTAACACTCCTCCCAACTATCCTCTCCAACACTTTATTGACTTTTGCTGTCTCTACTCTTGCTTTCTTTTCTTAACTCCTCTTGGAACTGGCAACCTAGTTCTCTCACCTATTTCTTCCTTCATCTTTTCCTTGATTGCTGCTTCAGTTTCTGCGTCTGCTGCTTCTGCCACTTCTGTCTCAACATCTATCACTTCATCTTCCCTTTGCTTAACTTGTTCAACTCTCTTTTTCCCCTTACTCTCATCCAGCTGTAACTTTCTCACTTGCCCTGCAAGCCTCTGCTCTGTAACTTCTAATCCCGTTCTTGCCTTCCTCCATTCTTCCAACATTCTCTTCCTGTAACCCCTCTCATCTGGCCTGCTTCTTCTGTAACACTCCAATGCTGTCCTGTTCTGCTCATCTGTCCACTTATGCCGTTGTCCATTGGTCTGTGTGGATCCTGTACTGCCACTTCTCGAGTCCACACTCCCGATTGTGGAGTCCGCCTGTTGTCCGGAGATTCTTAGCACCCTCTGACCATTGAAGGCCTGCCGGGGACTGAGGGCCTTTGCTCTATCATGACTTTTCATCAGTGTTATTTTTTGTGTTTGATTTTGGACTCACATTCTCCTAGGAAGTTGCCAACCAAGGCTGAAGAGACCTTCCTGCCCCATGAGCACTCATTATTATTATTATTATTATTATTATTATTATTATTATTATTATTATTATTATTGCAAAGAACAACATATTTGAATTAAGTAATTGCATATTAATATTAAATTACTGCTAAATTTTTTTTTTTTAAAAAATTCATGCATTTTCTGCTTAAGTTTGAACACAGATTTACGGGAAAGCTTACTTCAGAATATACTTGTTCCCAAGACAAGCATTTCTTATTAAAATTATAACCAATTCATAAAACTTGATGCTTACAGTCCTGAACAAAAGAAACGAAATTAAATTGTTTTTTGAAGTAGGCTTTAAATTTTCATCACACTTGATCGTATATGTAATAAAATCAAATCAAATTGTGTAATTTATCAATAGTAACAAAAACATTCAATTTGCATGAATACTTTGAATAAAGTCCTTTTACTTCTATCCAGACTTGTCAACGAGCCGTAATTTCTAAGCTCGGCTCGGCTCGGCTCGGCTCGGTTAAATTTTGAGTAAGTTCGGTTCGGCTCGCAACAGAAAATCTTTCAATGAGGCTCGTTTCAGCTCGATATATTTTTTAAAATATTGTGCTCTCAGAATTTTTTCAATTGCTCTTCCTATTATTTAATAAACATTTCTAAAATACGATTGTAAGTAAGGAATATTGAATGAAAAAATAAGAAAAATCTGCATAATCAAATTAACAAGAAGCACTATAAATTTGGTAGTAA
>CABFPE010000117.1:1577766-1599305 GCA_900660155.1 Hofstenia miamia | reverse complement strand
GAACCGAAGAAATAGAAAGAATATACTATAAAGATAAATCCATTACAAATAAGAAGGAAATCTGCAATGCTTTCAATGAAGTTTTCCTAAATTTAGGAAACTACAATGGTATGAATGTACCTTTTTGCCTTAATAAACCCAAAGGAACTCCACCCTCTTTCTCTTTTCGTTTTGCAACAAAATATGAAATTATAAAGTCGATACAATGTTTAAAAAATAAATCCAGTGGACCCTCTCTAATACCAACATGGTTCCTAAAACTCTCAGGTGACTTAATAGCTGAACCAATATGCTACACTTTAAATAATTGTATAAAACACTCCTTTTTTCCAGATGAATTAAAATTGGCAAATATAACACCATTATTTAAAAGAAATTATCCGGAAAATTGCGAAAATTATAGACCCATTTCGATCACTTCTCTAATCAGCAAATTTTTGAACGAATTGTTTTTAATCAAATTTTTGTGAACATGATCTCTACTCCAAAACACAATATGGTTTTCATAAAGGTATTTCTACAAGCGACGCTTTAATACAAGCTACAGATAAATGGCGATCAACAATAAATGATATTGAATACTCAGCAATTGCTTGCTTAGACCTCTCGAAAGCTTTCGTTTCCATAGACCGCAGTATCTTACTACAAAAAAATAAATTTCTAGGTTTTTCTAATGACAGCATAGGTCTTATCTCCAGTTACTTATACAATCGCATGCAAAGAGTTAATATTAATGAATCTTTTTCAGATTGGGTATGCACTAAAAATGGGGTTCCTCAGGGTACAATATGCAGATGACACAATATTATTTTATTCTAATAAATTTCCCGAAAAAGCGGTTCAAACTCTCGAAACAAACTGTGCTTCTCTTGCTAAATATTTTGCCTCTATAAAACTAAGAGTAAATCCACTAAAAACTCAATTCTGTATTGTTAAATCAAAAACTAAATCTACTGATACTTCAAGATACAAACTTAATTTCAACGGCATTCAAATAAAACAGGTTGAGTCTTTTAAGTACCTCGGAATAATTTTTGACATACATCTAAATTTTGAAGAGCAACTAAATCATGTTATTAGAAAAATGGCCATATCGATTAAAGCAATTAACTTAATTTCTCAAAAACTTCCAACTAAAGCAAAATTTCAATTAATATATGCTCTAATATTAAGTCATTTTAACTATGCCAATATACTCTAAACAGATATAAACCAAAAATTTCTCAGGAAATTCCAAGTGCAACTAAATTGGGCTATCAAAGTAGCAATAAATAATCATAGCTTTAGTAAGAATAATGAATATAGAAAAATTTCAAAATTATTTCTGCATCCGCAATGTTACATCCATATTAATGTCTTAACGACGTTCTTCAAAATAGTTAACAATACCTTCCCGGATTACAAAAATGACTTTCTTGCTGCAAAATTAGTCAATAAACAAAATAAAAGAACGCACATAATTGAACCTCACAGGTATAAGAAGCGAATAATGAAAAATTCATTTCTAAACACAGCTATAAATATGTGGAATGAATTACCAAAATATATTAATATATTAAGCAAATAAGTAGATTAAAAAACTTTAAAATGGATATTAAAAAATATTTTTGCACTTATAATATAAAAAAACTGAAAGTTCGTAATCCTGATTACTCTATTAATAGAAACTAGCAATCGTCATAGCCCAAGTTAGCCACTTTTTATTTGCAAATATTCGTTGTTTTCTTTTTTTGTTTAATTTTGTATTACTTTCTTGACGCTTTCAGAATTTGTTATCAGTATTTCTATTTATTGTTAAAAATATTTCTGAATATAGATTTTTCTTCTTCTTCTTCATTGATGAAATATTTCATTTCCCAGTGTACATGTTTTTGGAATAAACGAATTTACGCATTGATGGTTTATCCTGTTATATTCTTTACATCATACACATTTAAACTAAATTATATACATTTTTGGTTTACCGGTCTACTTACATTTAGTATTTGTTTTTCCTACATACACACTTTTTGATTATAACTAGATTACAAATGTTGAATTATTAAAACTCAAATTGTATTAATTGCTTTTGTCTAATTGCTGCAATTTACTGACTAGAATTATTTAGATATAATATTTTTTTTAACTAACAATGCGAATTACAAATGTTGAATTATTATTAAAACTCAAATTCTTTGTAGACGTTTTGCTATGGAATTTAACATGTATCTCACTACACGTATTTTCACGTTTATACATTTAGAACAAAGGCAGTGAATATCATGGAATCGTGACTAATTTGGCGATACAAAACAATGGAAATGTGGAACACCATGTGACGCATACAATAACGTAAACAAACCCTATAAACCAAATAAAACGGAAGAATGGTGTGTAGGTCTCCAAAAATTTATCAGTCTACAAATGTGTACAACCCGAAAAAATATTCATTGGTTGGAAAAACGAAATTATGTCTTTATGCATTTAACCATGTTTACTTTTTCTGAGGATGTAGTCTGTCATATAAAGAACTTCACATGTAATGAAATATTTCTCGTTTATTCTGTATTTGAATATCATCAAAACAAATGAAATTCTTACAATGGAAACATCGTTTATATTAACAAAAACGAAGTGTAGCCTTTGCATGTAATGTTAACTAGTTAAACCCTGTACATGTAAGCATTTGAAATTATGGAAAATATTCATTGGTTGGAAAAACATGATGCAATAACCCATGATAGCAGTTTGTATTGACATTGCATTGTGTAGTCTTTACATGTAATCGAGAAACATGGAAAATTAGTCTGAAATATTAACAGATGTATGTGTGTGTATCCGACAAAATGTTGTAAAATTAGCCAACAATGCATAATCACAAATGCGATGTAATGTATGCAAGCATGTGTAAGTGTGTATAACGTGTGATATAGCAACCAAATCATGTAACGTAATTATAGTCACTATATCAAAATATGCTGCGAATGTAAACTAAATTGAGCCATCATGATATGTATATGAATCATTTGTAAATTGGCCCTAACATGTATATGAATCACTAATTAAATATCCATTAGCGATAATCTTAGAAGCCCCATTAGCAGTGCTGTCAAAAAACCCAATTGTCAACTAGGTGACTCACTAATTAAACCATCTCCTCTGATATTCTCCAGCTCTCACGTGACATGCGACGTCACGACCTCTCGACCAATTAGATTCAAAGTTGTGTGATAGCCTTCTACTCCCCATAACTACTGACGGGTAAGAAATGAAATATTTATTAAATGAGTTGGTAGCATTAAATTTGTAATTGGTTCAGCAAGCAGAGGAGAACAGTATTTGTACATCCGAGTAGGAATTTTTTCACCTCCAATGCTTTGTGAGGATTAATGTTCAAGATAATTAAAGACTTCAAACGTTGAAACAAAGGCACGCCATCTATAATGAGTAGTCGTTCTATTCCTCTCTTATGGTATATCCCAAGCTAAGGATGTTTGCCACATTGGTCAATGCCGCTTAGATATTTGATTTGTCGGGTAAAACATACAAAAGTGAATCTTTGAGCTTGTTGCCTCTAACTTTTCCTATAACGGCCATAAAATTTTCGCATATCTTTGGGACTTGTCCCAATCCTTCGAAGTGATTATATCGTATTTAATTTGACGCAGTAATAGTTGAACCTAATCCAATATTTTTTAATGTTAGCATGTTATTTCATTTTTAATATGTCTTGCACCATAGATGTCATCCAGTAAAAATCTTTTACATTCAGTTCTATTATTCAAAATTTCAAGCTTTTTGTCATGCGATTCACTACATCATAAATAGGCAGCTTTGTCATCAATATCAAGCATTTTGAAAAGCGATGTGAAATTTACAGGCCTTAAAATAGTATAAACGGGTATAAAGATTTGCATTTCTTAAGTCATAAACTTTGTGATAGATTCAGATTGGCGTTTGTTCAGGTGTTTAACAGACAATATTATGCTTAGACTTTCCTAGAGGACTAGTTTCCGAGGAATTGTCATTTAGTAAAGCAATTCCTTCCAACACTAGAAGTAAATAAAAAATGATACAGAAAATTCAAAATAGATGTACTCTTTGCAACTAAACTAGTAATGTAATATCAACTTTTGAAAAACTTGTTTAAATAGGGCTGTAAAGGTAATAGAAAAATGTACAAAACAAAGTAAAATGCATACTGGATTTTTTAATAAACATACAAAATGCATAATGCGAATTAGTAAATGGAATTCTCTCGGACTGGATTTTTATTATAAATGGTGTTTTACAAGGAACAATTTTGGGACCATTACTATTCAATATGCATGTAAATGATTTGAGCAATCATAAAACATGTAATGTTATACAATATGATGATGATACTATGCACTCTTCTTGCACAGCATTTTGCTTCATTCAAACTAAGAATAAACCCATCTAAAACTCAATTTTGTTTAATTTGAACTAAATCTAACAAAAATTCCACAAATAGTTCACCATTTATATTGAAATCTAATGACACATACATAGAACAAGTCAATTCTTTTAAATATTTAGGTATCATTGTTGATTCTCAACTAAATTTTACAATACAAATATCTGGTGTTATTTAAAAAAAGGCTCCTAGAAATGTATCAACAGCTTCCAACCACTTTTATGAAAACATACTGTATACCGACATAAATCAACAAATTTTGAATAAATGCAAGTCCATAATCCATTATTTATAAAAATATATTAACTACTTTTTAAAAATATTTAATAATATTGTTCGATACCACAAATCCAACTTTCTATCCTCTAAAATATTGCTTAGACATAATCATAGAACTCTAAAAATTAGGTATCTTCCATACAACAAGAAAGTAATGAAAAATTCATTTCTCAACACATTAATAAATATATGGAATAATTTACCTAAATCTATAAAACAAATAAATAAATTAAGAGTATTCGAAAACGAAATTAAAAAATACTTCTGTAGTTATACAAAGGAAAGGCTTGAATACAAATGGCGAGGTTTTAAATTTTATAATAGTGATTATTCAATAGACCGCATCTAAGCTAAATTCGCTACAGCCTAAGGTAGTAATTGTAATTATTTTTGTAAATATCTTTGTATGTGCTTTGTTCCTTTATTTTTATTGTTTGACGCTATTTAGAGTTGTAAACAGTATTTTATATTGTAGAAAGCAACTCTAAATATAGATATTTCATTTCATTACTCAAAATCAAAATCTATACAAAATACATATTTTAAGCATTACAACTTTATCGACATGTAGTGGGAATGTTTAAAATTTCTTGGCGACCATGATTTCTAAAATTAGAAATGGTACAATGTACTGTTCTGTAATTAATCATTGTATCATTTAGAAATTTCCAAACTACATGATACAAACGGTATACTCAATATATAATTGAATAAAATAAAACATTTATTGCTTCATTATTACAAATTGTGCAATATTAAACATTTACAATCACAGCATTAAATAACAAAACTAGTAGTGACATTGTTTAAGAAAAATATCAAAATAACCGAATCCATAACTATGAGCATAGTAGCAGTTAAGATACATGTTTGAATTCAAAAATAACTAGCAGAAAATAATTAATTGAAAAAAAGAATTATAAACACTATATTCATAAAGCGGAAAATAATTAATTTTCGGGAGGCTGGGCTAATTTCGCATTGTCTTTACTCATCATCTCGTTTCTTAACTCAAACAACACGTACTTTAATTTGTAATCTTTCTTCCATTGTCCTATTGAATGCATTTTATGAAGTAAAACCTAAAGTACAGAATTTATTAAAAATTAAAATGTTAACGTATATCATATACATTTGTAAAGCTACAATTCAATTAAGGGAACTGATATGTTTTCAAGACAATTACTTACTATTAAGTAAATTTTAAATGAAATTGATAACTATAATTTCCAGTTAGTAAAAGACAAACAAGAAAGTTGAGAAAAAATCTCAGCAGATATCTATGCGAATGGAATTATGGTTAAAATTGGGTTTCCATCAATGTCGCCTTGTTATTAATTTACATGATAATTCAAAACACAAATTAGTTATGATTATTTGGAACTGCAATCGGTATTGAAATAAAATGGATTCATTACATCACATCATCAATATTCAAGGAGTCAAAACGGATTCTTTCGCAACCATTTTCAACACTTTTCACAAGTGTTATAAGCAAGCTGCGGTAGGGTAAATATTTTCTATCAATTTCTCATTCAGCAACAGTCAGACCAATTTCATTGGTTATACCCGCATTTGCAGTTTAATTTGAGACTTGAAGATGAAGACCACTTGCTCCTCACTCCAAATACATTTGTGGTTTGGGGTCCTAGCTAAACGCACAGCAAAGGCTTTGTAATACTGCATTGCAATAATAGTTTATCAAAAAAGAAATTATTGAATACTTTGACCACAAAATCAATTGTATAAATAATTTTCTAGATATTGCAAATTGAAAGAAATTGTTTCTGAACGAAATTTGACTCAGAATGCCTTGTTTGTCAGGAGGAAAATCTGATTCTCAACATACATTCTGGTAATTTTATTCAACAATCTGTAAATATGTATGACATTGCGGAATTTTCTTTCAGCAATATTGGAGGTATCATATTTAGTGTCACCCCTAACTATTACACAATTATCATGAAAAGAAAACACACTCTTTATAGTTTCTTTCCCGAAAAAAATTTACTGGGCATCCCTATACACAGCAAACTTATTTAACATGCGCGAACAGTTAGCGAGGTTTGGCTGAATTCAGGGGAGGCACAATCACTAACACGTAGTCATACAAATTAAAAGAGCCTGCAATTAATAAACTATGAAACAATGTCACAGGAAGATCGTACGTACTGGAATAAACTCGGTTTAAATTTAGCAAAAAAAAATTTCATATTGTCGATGAAAATGTGCTATAAAAAAACTAGTAATTAAGTTAGAAGCACACAAAGTCTCATGTGAAAAAAACAACTACTGCTATTAGAGATGCAAATCTATATACTGAACAAATGATCAAATCGTGACACCAAATTCACACAAATAATGATTTTCAGCAATCTCAAAATTATGATGAACAGATTTCATTCAGATGATCAAAAATTTATTATTAATAGAATACATAGAATATAATTTGCATTAACACAATCTGTTTAGAAGAAAGGTGAAACAACCACATAGTATAGCAGTGATCATGATTTTTGTATTGACGTTAGTAAAGAATCTATAGCAATAGAATAATTTAACATTCAATACAGGATATTCAAAATACTCAAAATAATGTTATTGAAAACAGTTAAATTCTACTCAGTAAAAATATTTTGATGTTTAAAGACAAATATATTAAACAAACAGATTACTGAACAATGCACCTTGTTTTGTAGACATCAATTTAATTGAGGAAATCGGTAATATGGTTTTAACAGTTTTGACAACAGTAATTGTTTTGGCCATTTTGTACTACTAGAATAAGATTACCATAGCTTAAATTTATTAGATCATCTAAATAATAATCGAAGATGACATTATAATTTTATACGTTTCTAAAAACCTCAAATTTAATTCAAATTACTATAATACTATATCATACCTTTCCATTGCAATCAACGCAAGTCATGTTAATCTTGCTAGTAAAGTGTATTATGGGTGGCTCATCTGGATACTTGGCTGGACACTTGATAGTGAGACTGTACACATTATTTCTGTAAGGTGTCTAAAATTGTATACATATTTAAATGATAATATTAAGAGAAAATTATCAATGCTGCATAAAATTAAAGTCTATCCTTATTTAGCTTGCACATGCATGCTATGCATTATGGCCACTTAATTCGTTTAAGATCAACGTCCAATCTGTTTAAAGCTTTACTTATAGCAATTTTCAAATTGAAGTAAAAGAAAGATGATAAAACACTGAACTTGTTTCCTATTTAGAAGTTTTTACTTTTTTATTTTGTTGTTTATATCAGACTATTACATTTCAAATATATAGCCAACAGTCAAACCAGATAAAGTAAGAAAAAATTGAAGGAGGACTGCTCTCATGTATAGATAGATAGATGTTTATTGACCATTATGACCTGAGTTTTTTATTTTCATTGAAGTAAGCAATTTTTTTGCTAATCTCTATCATGGAGAACCTGTCACAGGTAGAATATTGTTAAATAACAGTCTTAGCTATTTTTATGGCATGTAGACTATAGTCCACGCTAGGTTGTCAGCAAAACATTTTTTATAAATTTTAAAATGTTAGATAAACATTACAATTTAGTTTTTCTGGTGCTAAGCATCATAATGCCTGCCTTATATACATTTTGTGAATTTAATATACTGCTAGCAAGTAAACTGCACATACCATACAAATTGAGTGACATATGTGCTTGATTTCAATAATATTGAAACTGGACAATTTACTACCAAAATACATTTCTAGCAGTGATGAAAATCATAAAAGCAATACATACAACATCCTAATTTATACTTAAACCATTCAGTTATGCACTATGTTGTACACTTATATACCCAGCACATTTCTCAATTCTTCTTACCATCTGTATTTTTGAAGATTTGATCAATGCCATCAAATCAAAGGCAATACGAAATTCTGCAACCCTTAGATAAGAAAAGGAGGGATGGGTGTCCAACTACCTTTGGGAAAGAAAGTCATTGAAAAGTAATGCACTCCTATTTCTATCATAAAATCTGGATGTCAAACAGGCTCAATTCAACCATGAGAGAATAAATGCCAGGCTTTGGAAACAGACATTTCTAGCAGCCCATAAAATATATCATACCACCATAATTTTTTTTCCAATGCTGATGTGATATCTATTCAAATATTGATATAACATATCTGTTCCTTTCCCATTTATATGATATTTTCCCGGTATATGAGGGTAACAAACAAGATTCAACAAACTGCAGTTTTTATTGAAATCATTCATTCAATAGCCTAGCGTAGAGTATAGTCTACATGAATAAATCCATCCATTGTGATGGATGTGTCTAAGAAATAGCACTTCTGAGAAAAAACTTGATTGCAATAGCAGTATTACTTTATGCAATAACAAGATACTTTTATATAACAACACATGTTAACTAGAATATTACAATAATCAAATCATATCACCCTCTTTGCAGATAGCACCCCTTCAATGTAGATACCTTTAACATTCAAAATAGCTACACATGAATAATATAGATTTTCTAAGGTATAATTAGCTGGAAAATGTTTATATTATAATCTGCTATCAAGAAATATTAAATGTTATTCATAATTTACATAATTACAAGTGTAGAATATACTCCACGCTAGGTCATAATGGGTTAAGCCCACCACAATTCCTCTTTTTTTAATAAGAGAAGATTATACAACCGAAATCATTGCTTAAATTTAAACCTCCTAAAATTACATCTCATTTACTTCACAGTAATTTCAAAAAAGGTCAGAATATTGCCCATCAATCATCAAATGGACTTTAATTTCATAAATATAAGCATTCAATTTAATGAGCTTTTCTGCTCGGTTATCTTTGCAATGATTCGGAAATTCGATTGATCAGGTAATACTACCAAATTAAATCTCTATTTCAGTGGTCACCATTGATAAAGCAAATGGACAAGAAATTCAAATCGAAAATAGTACCGTGAATGTACGAAGAACTTTTCGTTAAGAAAGTAGTTGGTTCGATTATGAAGCCATTAAATACTGCCATAATATATCACACAGGCGAGTAGGAGCGTTCGCTGAACATAGAAAGTTCAAATTACTATGTAAACATACTGAAACTTCTTAGACATGCGCAATTCACAAGTTTCAAAGCAGTGAACTAACAAACGCCTGTGACTTGAATGATAGTTTATTCGACTCTTTATCTAATCTGATTAATAACGAAGCAACAATCTATGCTTTTTACATGAAGTATTGTAAATACTATATTCAAAATATTGGTTTAGATTGAATTTTTCATTCATAGCTTGATTAACTATGTAGACCATTAAGTTAACAAATATTTGGATAATGCAGTATAAACGCAATTTAGCGCCGACTCGAATTTACCGCCCAAATGGACATGCAAAATTACCACCACCTGAAATAATTTTGACAATGATATAGATCGTAAACAATCAAAAATATTTTAGTTACTATATGATGTTGCAAAATTTGCCACGTGAATCCATTTCGGAACAATGTGTCGAAAGTACTTATTGCTGAAATTCCATATAATAGAGTCAAGCAGATAACAACTGATTACTGAACTTTAAACAGCCTGTTATTCTTCTAAAAGAACACATCGTTTACCACAAAAAATTCTGCAATCTATTAGAAAATTTTGAAACACAATTTGCTGAAAATGCGTGTATTTAATGTTTAAAATGTTTTTTATGTGTAGATAGACCTAAACCCAATATATAAATCTTTAAAAGTACAGTACAACTTGGAAAATTTGAACATTGGGCACTGCTAGAGAATATTTCAACTTAGATAGCTATTCAAATTGTCAAGATTCCAATAAACAGCGAATATAATGTACAATAAGTAAAAAACAGCACTACAAATAATGCTGTAGTTGTAGTTAAAAGCTTTTAAAATATTTTTGGTTTTTTCTTCTTTCCAGACTGCTTGTTTGATGTTGGTGCTTCCTCAACACTTCACAAAGCTTGGATGAATAATTGAACTCTGCAACAATTTGTTGACCGTTTTTGAGACAACTATACTGTTCTGGCACGCCACTAGTAATGTCACGAACAACGAGTTGCAAATTATGCGCAAAACACCGAACCCCGTTACCATCTGGTTAATTCGCCAAATAGCTGCTCAGTAGTTGGAGGCATTGTCAGCAAATTTTTAGTTTTGCGCAGTCAATTGAATAGTCCTCAAAAACGGCATCCCATTTCTTCACAATATTCAAAACAGCGTGTTCGTTTAGGAACTGATTCTGTCAAATAATGTGCAGTCATACTGATAAATGGCACTGCAGCGCGGGATGTCCAAAAAAATATCACTAGTAATAGCAATTTATGTAGGAGCGTCTTTTTAAATTTTATTAATGATCTTTTGCTTGGTATGATTGGGTATTATTGTCAGCGAAAATGTTTTGCGGTGCGGTAAGGTGTAACGCACATCTAACTTGTTCATGAGATTCTTAGACAACTTATCTTCAACCATTGAGAAGCGTTGAAGATCTCCCCATCATGCTATCAATAATGTTGGTGATTTTGTCCTGTCGAGGGTGTTTTGGTGGATATTTATTGGCCGCCTGGAACACCTTGTCAATTGCGAACGATGCTGGAACCTGGGTTTTTGGTTGATTCTTCCTTGGTAAGTTCTTAAATGCGTAAAAAAAATCTGGGCAAAAGCTACAAATGTGGCTTAAATTCGTCCTTGCGGTGTCGTTCCAAATGCTGTCTCAGACAGCTGGTATTTTCCGACCGTACAGCAACTATCTGTGGGCAAACAGTACATTTCGCGCTATTATCCTCTCCAGAAGTAGTGATGTTACCATGGAATCAACTGCGTTTTACAGGCATTTTACAGTTTTGCGACAGCTTTTAACAAGAATGGAGTGATATGCTACTATTCATGATTAACCGTTCATTGGTTTATTAAGAAAATAGACAAGAGAGAGCGCTGACACACGCTGTCGCTGTAGCACTAGCTGTTCAGTTAAACGCCATGAGAGACTCGCTATGTGACGTCACCACGCGGTAATCAATTTTTTTGTATAGTTTTTTGTTTATTGAGACAACGCCCTCTTCCAAATACTACCCTACTCAAAAGTGTTTGACTTAAGTGATCTGATGTGCAGAGGTATTGCGAAAGTGGTATGGTATTTCTCTCATGCTTAAATCTTGCAAGTTGTCTGGTCCTTGTTATCCTGACGGTGTTCCTTCCTTTGTAATTCATGAAACCTCCTCCACGCTTTCTATCCATTTAAAGCACCTTTACTCCTTCATTTGCTCCACTAAGCGCTATCCCGCCTGTTGGAAGACATCGTGGATTTCTCCATTGTTAAAATCTAATCAGCTTCCCTCCTCGCAGGTCACGTCCTACCGCCCAATAGCTATTCTTTCTCGACTGTCTATCATCTTTGAACGCCTTGTTTTTCGTTAAGTATTCCCAAAAATTCGTCACCTCATCTCTTCCTCTCAGCATGGCAACCTTCCTGGTCGCTCTACGATTACTAACCTGCTCACTCTGATCGAAAACTGCTACCTTCACTCTGATAGTAATGATCCTGGTTGTATTATCTTTCTTGACATCTCAAAAGCGTTTGATCGCCTCCCTCATTCTATTCTGCTTGACAAGTTACGTTTATTTGGTTTTGATGTGGATTTCATCGAACTGTTCCAGTCNACATGTGTCTTTGCGTCTCCGCAAAGCTAATTCCTCGCTATTTGCCCTTTTCCGTAATGTTCCTTTTAATACCTCGTCCGCTGTGAAACTCTCTTTGTTCAAGTCCATTCCTTGCGCCATTCTTCTCTACGCGTCTACTTGTTGGTGGCCTTCTCGTGCTTTGTTCCACTCCATGGAACGTTTCNCGACGACACTGCGATTTTTGATTTTGGTTGGTCTTTTGCTTCGAACATTTTTTCTGATCTTGAGCACTTGTCTACTTGGTCCTCTGTCAACCATCTTGATTTTAGCACTACCAAGACATGTGGTATTTCCTTTTCTGTGGCTCCCCCTTCTGATTTGCCTCTACCTGTTAACTTTGCGCCTCATCACACTCATCTTGGAGTTCAACTTGCTGCAAACTGAAATTGGACTGGACATGTGTGTTTGCGTCTCCGCAAAGCTAATTCCTTNAAAATTTGTTGGTGATACCTCAAAGAGGACTTCACAAGAATGCACCAAAGTTTAAATTTCATGCAAAAAACACATTTTGAGAAATTGACAATGAACTTTATTAGCCTATTTCTACCAATCGAAAGCACCTTTTTCATAGGTAGGCCCTTCTTTATTATTTATTTTGTTCTTAAACACAAGTTCAGTTTTTGCCAATCTATCAAAAATAGGCTGTACTTGTTCAAATACAGTCTCAAGTAATATATTGGTGTGCTTATAAATCTCTGGGTCTTTGACATCTTCACACTAAGATGACTCACCTGCTGGGCAGTTGTCCTACATGAACTTAGTAGCAGGAGGGCAAATTGCCGCAGAATAGCTTTAAAATCTCTGACCATAGATTATGTCCACAACATTGTGACGTATGGTATTGGTAATCGAAAGCACGAATGAGATGCAGAAATAATCTGAACGAGTCTGCAAGCAATTTCATTACGTCATTTTCAATAATTATAATATCAAGTGAATTTCTTTGAGCTTCGACGATATGCTTGTTCAAACTGATGACTGGAGGCGGATTCTACATTTAATCTATTTTTGTAGAATTTTTCAATTTATTTGGACATTTTTACCTTGTACTGCTGCTAATTACATCTTGACTCTCAACCCTCCAACAGCGATTGATTTCCTTTCCCCGCCACCGAGCTTCAAGAAATCTTTGATGGCTTTCCTCTTTGCTGAGCCCTTCTCCGACTTCGCCTACTCTTCCATTTGCTTCTATGTCATCTCCTGTGACTGTCCTTGCTGCCGTAAAACTTGACTTGTTTTATTTTCTTGTTGTGTATGCCTTCAGCGGCTAAATAAAGTCATTGATTATTATTATTATTATTGTGAGCCACTGATAGAGGGAGATAATTTTAGGAAATCAAATGTATAGAAATTATAGAAGCCGAGTAACAGTTTATCGGGAAATATCAGCTCATGGAATTTGAGGCCCAGCGACAAAAGAAAAAGCCTGGTTTATTTGATGAATAGATCGAGCGCAAAGCCAGTGTGAAAGACGATCAATTTTAGTTGAGAAAGAAGAATTGAGATTCCAACAAAAGCCCTAAGACTTAAAAATGAATTTGGAGGAGGGGTTAGAAAAACGGCACATAGTGGAAAATGATAAAGCAAAAAAGTTAATTTAAAAAGAAATCAGAATGGTTTTTGAAGGAAGAAAATATAATACTTTCAGATTTTGAGGAGTTGAATGGAAGGCCATTGGAATCAGCTGTGTCAAGAAAACTAGAAGCGAGGACAGTAGACAGCACTGAAAATTATCCGTTCAAAAGCAAGTGATAGATGAGAAAGAATGAAAATTGGACGATAGGTAGAACAAAAATGTCTCAGAAGAATTTTGACCGATTTAAAGTTTAAAATAACAACAGTGTTTTCCAGATTTGCGGAAACGTAGAAGATAATATGATTGATTGGTTTTTAATTAGCACAGGTGACAACTGATCATGAGGAACTTAGAGGACAAAATTTGAAACATTGCATGTGGAGTAAAAGAACTTAGAATGAGTATAATCAGTTCTACAGGAGAAGAGCTGAGTGGAGAGAATACAGAACAGAAATACATGTATTCATTAAAAAAATTTGATATCACAGGAAGATTGAGCAAGTTTACCATTGAATTCAACAGTCAAAGGTTGAGATTTTTTGTTGGAAAGAGATTTGATCAATTTGTGTGCACTGATGTCAAGTTTGGCAGAAAAGGAATGAAGGAAAGTAGTTTTATAAATTTTTGGATGCTGTCGAGATTTTCTCCAAAAGATAAGATTTGGCCCATGAGTTTCTTGTGAAGATGGACAGAATGAAAGGAGTAGAAGTAAGGTAAAAGTTGCCGAGGTATTCCTTTACAGGGAATAAAATGGAAGTGCTCATGGCAGATCATTTGCCGGAAATGTTTGTAGAGGATCAAAAACAAAGAAAGAATTAATGAAACAGTCACTAACAGTGTGGGAAAAACTATTATAAGAATATCCAGTAATGGAGGAAGCTAAAATGGAATTGTTGCGAGAAGAAATGTATGATAAGTTGAAAATAGTGAGGAGCTGATAGCAGAAATTGAAGCATTGCGTAAATTGGAGTTGACAGGATCAGGAATATGACCAGAAGTATGTGTTGAACAAGTCACTAGGTGGATAACGAGGGATCATAAAGAAATTCAACAAGTTGAAGTTCACAAATATCTAATGAAAAAGAAACATTCCAATTAACTCCAGGGAGGTTAAAGTCACCGTTGACAAATATGGAAGACATTGAGATCCCATGTGATGAGTTGAAAGAGAAAAAGAAATAAAAATGGCATGGATAGTATTGGTGAAAAGAGTGAAAGGATATCGATATTCGCTTGAATAAGGAGGATTATACAAGCATACAATGAGAAAGCAAGAATGAAGGATGGTGCAACAGCGAAAATAAAATGTGGGATCATAGCCTCCATTCATAGGAGTTAAACCATATGAAAATTAATTGCTATTGAGGTGCCACAATGAGAGCAATTGAGACGATCAGAGCTAGCAACAACTTTGAATTTAGGAGAACGGAATATGGATGAGTTGGGTAAATTATCAACAAGCCAAGTTTCAGAGAAACAAATTCTTAAGGGCGGCATGTTAAGAGAATTAATGAAAACAGAAAAATCTATACGCCAAGAAAGGCTACGGAGACTATGACGGCTGCCAGACAGGAGATATAAAGATTTGCGTTTTAGTCAATCAGATGAACCACGAATGGAGGAAGAAGAAAGTGAAACATCCACAGATAAATTCTTAAGAAGCAATTTTGAAAATTTAATTTTAAGATTAGAGTGGGGAACACTAGCAATAAGCTGACAACAAACACAAATAATATTTGACTCAACTACAAGATCAGAGGAAAATCACAAGAGATGAAAACCTTATAGGACAATAATTTGAGATGAGGGAGAGACTAAATGATATGACGGTAGTCCCATTCAGAGTGGAGGTGAATAACTTTAATAGCAATATCAGGTACAGCCAGACGAACAAGGACTCTTTAAATCAAATTGTGGTTATGTTGCAGACGGACGTGAGGTGGTGATTTAAAAGTACCTTCATGAATTTCACGAATCTGAATGGAAGTTTGGTGGATCATGCTCTGATACTTGGGTTTGCTTAGCAGAAAGAGTGATTGAAGACGTAGAGGCACTAAGTAAATTAACTTTTTGAAAGACTGTGCTTCTAAATGTCAGAAACAGTGTCAAGCAAGTTCTGATTTGTTCGTAGAGCTTTTTCAGCATCACAAGCAGCCACAAAGGTGAGTTTCATTAGAGATATTTCTTTGGTAATTAAAATTTATAATAACCAGGCATATAGTGTACTTTATAGGAGAGTGAAAGTAGTGTAAAATATTGCTTAACAATAGTTATTATATACACAATCCATTGCAATAAGCAGCAATATAGTATACAAAAGTAATACAATCGAGCTTTAGCTTAACAATTAAAATACAATATCTCGCATGAACAGTAGAACAATTGAAGGTACAAAGCAGTGGACAGCCCGCTTCATCCATGTTGCAGATTTAATCCTTGGTGAAAAGAAAAAAATGAAGAAACAGTGTTAAGAGCCATAGTAACTGGTTTAGTAATTGACAAGAGTGATATCGGATTTAACAACTTTGAACATGGTACAAACATCAATGTATTAAATATTTCATCATCAAGCAAGTTTTGCTAGTTTGGATATGCAATTGCTATTGGTGCACTTGAAGTCGTAGACCAAGAAAATAATATAGTTTTGCAATATAGACATTCAGGAATTGTTCGTTCACAATATCCTTATTACGTTGGAAAGCTTTTTGCTTTACAAAATAGTGAGAAGATTCTTACAGATTATACTTACTGGAGTAGTGCCAAATCTGTTTACAAGTCTATTTAAAATACAAAACTCCCAACACGAGACTCGCAAAACCAATTTATTTACGAAATAATTAAGGAAATTAGGGAGGCAAAATATTTTTCAATCATTGCATATGACACAGAAGATTTTCACACGAAACAGACAATAGCAATAATACCAACTGCAAATTTTTTTACGTTCAAATTGCAGTGACATTGCGAGTCTATTGCAGAATCACTTACGTCTAATGGAATAGATTTTTCCATGTAAAGCAGTCAAGCTTATGACATTTTTGCGTTACAAATTTAACAAAAATTCACTGAAATTGACAACAAAGTGGTTGAAAATTCTCATTAATAATAAAATGATACTTTAAATTTCTAATCATTGAGGAGACAAAATATATTCGAGTTTCGAAAAAACACGTTTCGCATTCACGCCCACAATCGGTGAATATCCTATCATAGTAATATCGGTTGACATTCAATCATCCCTCAAAACAAATAATTGTGCCGACTGAATATCAGCTACTTTCTTCAAAATTTCCAAAACCCGAATTGTTCTGTAACAAGAATTCTTTTGATTTGTAATTATCCATATTAAGAGATCTTTCAAAGGTTTGCAAAATATCATAATACAAATGCTTCAGTGAGTGAAACTGGGACCTATAATTTCTCGCCGGGCAATTTCTAAGATTACTCAGCAATAAATGCCATGTAAGCCTTTACTTGAATCTCACTTAGTGAATTTTAATTGAATAAACTAGTTTTGTGACTACACAAATAGTAAAAAATGCGTTTAAAACTGCGTTATTGCATAAAAATAATAAATAGCCAAAATTACGTTTCAGTGAACACAAACTAAAGGATGTCTGTGGAAAATTACAGCTGTAAAAGCATTTGCCTATCAACAATGAAATTTAGTTGATGGCGATTCTGACATTTTTGCAAGAGAGCATATATAAAATGTGATTTTCAAAAGGAACATTTACATAATTACTTGAACTGCATTAATACTTATATAAATATATGTAATTTAATTATTTGTATATTAATAAACTGAAATGCTAAAACGCATGCTAGGATCTTCAATAATTGAATATTCAATGTTACATATGACGAATTTTATAATAAATGTATTCAAGAACGACCCAATAAACATACGCTAGAAATGCACATAAATGTAATTATAAAAGAGCGGCACGAAGTTATTGGAATGATATACAGAAGTAAATGACTACTCATATCTAAAACTAGTCCATCCAGTACACAATTTTTTTTTGGCTGAACATTCGAATTCGAGCACCAAACATTTTAATTGATTTTTCATATATAACGTGTTTTGAATAGATGTTCTTTGAACATTTTCATTTGGTTGTCTTATATTAGTTTTATCGTATTCCTAATCGTTTTTGATAATGAAATAGTAGGTATTTTTCCGCCCTTTCCATATGCTATAAATATTCGAAAATGTTTATATGAAAAAGAACAAAGACAAATCTCGAAGGTCCCCTAATTGAGAGTAAAAAGCTATCAAAAACGCAATTAAACACAAACAATGTTTAAAAGTAACCAATACTGACTACTAATTTATCAAAATAAACAAGTATCATTAAGCACAATGAGAAAATACCTACAAAAATAAATATTAGGCAAATTTATGTATTTCAAGTTCAACTCAAAAAAATTATTTTGGATGAAATCGAATTAATTTATTTATCTTAGTAAAATAATGAAAAGTATACAAATATAAAATGTATATTAAATTTTCATTTTGTTAGTAATTGCGCAGGTCGTTTTTGGAAAATTCTATTCCATGATTTGGTCACTCATCTTGAATTCGGTTGACTAACGCTATCCTCACTGCATACTTCAATAAATAACTGGCAAATACTAGAAACCAAAGAAGGATTGTGCAGTATTTAGGTTACAGAAATTAGTGTTATGTAAATAATATAAGAAATTGTACTCTTTCAGGTCCCATAATCACAGCAGTCCAAATATCTAACTGATCATCTCCTTCTATTCCATAGGAAACAAATGCTTCTTTTTCACCTTCTTCGAGTTCCGCAAGAAGACGAAAAGTTCTCGGGACCTCTTAAATATGTAGTTAATGTAATATATGCATACATATAAACTGCTAAACTTACCAACCATGCTTTGTCTCCTTTTACAATCGTTTGAGAAAAGACGTTATGACTAAATTAATTAGAGAACCTGAATAAGTCCTACAGGAGTAAGTTCTACTCGATTAAGTCCTGCATGATTAAGTTCAAAAAATATATTTTCTACATACAAAACCATGCTACTATTACGAAGACTATACAAATACTACAAATTCATTTCATTAAGTATATTTATAATGTTGTAGCCACATAGAACGCCAATATAAGAATAACATCAAATATCTTAAGTGGGCCAATTTAAAAAAGACTTTCCTGAAGAATATAATAAAATGTTTTGTATTGAATAAATAAATCACTTTCATGTTTCTATCTAATAGCAATAGTAGAAAAAATCTTGCAAAACTTAAGTGTATTAAGTCTAGGAATTAATTATTGCTTTTTGGAGCCTTTCCAATAAATTTCAATAAATACAAATATTATTGCATTATATTTCAATACATTGTAATATTATTGGGTTCTTTTAAATGGACTGTTCAGTTTGTTACTATATATGATTTTAGTAAATAAGCAGCATAATGACTATAATAGGATTATTTTCCAAGAGGACATTAGACTACAATATGTAATAGGAATAAACATTAAGCACTACAGGAAGATATGGATATGTAAATGCTAAAATTTAATATTATGATGCCTTACAATTATGGTTTGTAGAACATTGGCATTACTGTAAATTTGTGGCTCAGTTTAAGATGTCAATATGGGCCCACCCATAATTTTATGTATTAAACTGTTAATAACCATTTTGATGCATATTAGATAATTTTTAACAAATATTTTGAAACTACATAATTGTTTGGCTTCCAGAATGGTCTTAAATTGTTAATTAAAAATTTTTTTTCCAGAATTTACCAATAGTGCATACAATATTCAACATGCCTAAAATGGCCCTGTCTGGTATTCTGTATTAGCATATTGAAGCTATCAATTAGTTCAACATTTCAATTATGATATGTGAATGCTCTTCATGCTTTTCTTCAATGTTATGTTAGACTCTAGTTGATTAATATTCTCCTAGTACCATTTCATCTATTGCATGATACAATAATAAATTTCAAGTTCTATAACAGTTAGTGCTATCTATCAATGTAGAATATGATCGACAAATTATTTCTATATTAAACAAAATTCCTATAAATTGATTTTAATGCTTTAGTATTTAAAACTGCTCACATTTTTATATAGGAAAACGTTCAAGAAAATTTTTTGTAAATTTTAATATATAAGAAATTGGAATTTAATATAATTTAGATTCAATCTGTGCTCTTTAATAATTTCATAGTATATGTCATGATTTTCAAAACAATTTTTTCCTTTGAAATCATGTTCAAATATTATTTCAAAGAATAGCCTTGGTTTGATTGAATTTTTTGAAATTTTAAGATAAAAAATCTTGTTATCATAAATCCTTAGTTTCCTAGGCTAAATTATGTATTATCAAATAATAAACAAACTAAAATTTTAAATAAATAACGTTAGATAATGGATATTCAATTGAGTTCAAGTATTAATGATCTTACTGCAATTATTTATGCATGACTTAATCATGAAGGATACTATCAAGTATAACTTAATCGTGTAGGTCTTATTATATGCACCAAATGCTCGAAGCCAATGTGACCTTCTTTGAAATATATAAAAGGGACAAGTAGTACGTGTTTTATTTTAATGATGACATTTAATCATTTCTACGGCAATAAGTTCTACACAGAGGTTTAAAAAGAATATGCTCTGAAAGAAATATGTTCTGTACTCTAAGTTAAAACTATTTGATTTCATTGCCCCTAGCAAAATCAGCCATTAAAATTATATAACAATTGCACTAATTTTTTAATATCATTAAGTGCAATAAGGATCTTGTTCCTTTGTAAGGAATGTTAATTCAATTCCATTCATTCAATAAGGTCATTATAAATTCTTTAACATTCATTAAAGCTGAAATTTGTCGAGGAGAACTTATTCTAGTTTTCAATAATTCGAGCTTAAGAATGACATTCGGCGACCCCAGTTATAAAATACTTTATTTTCTTTGCAAAATGATCGAAATCATTTTTTCATTTTACTCAGCGAGTATGTACATACATACAGTACTGTTCATAGTTTAGAAACTACTACTAATACTATTACAAGACTAAATTACTAATGTAATTAAAGGATTGAGAATAAAATAAAATCATATCCGACAGTTTGTACATCTACATTTCAGATAGAAGGTGCACGAGTTTTCAAGATTGAGATGGGTGGTTTTCTCGATTAGAAGGCTTTCCAAGAAGTTTTTGATGAATCAGATTGAGTTATACCGGGTGGATAAAAAGTTTGCGTTATCGCAGACACGAACAAAATAACTACCCCAAGTTGTATTCTTCCTCCCCGTGCACGCTTCCCTCCATAGGCTCGTCAGATCATCTTTGTTTTTCGCTGAAACCTGCTCTCGTTTAACCTATGGAAGTTCTAAGAGAACCTGTCTTCGATCTCCAAAAGAGTAATTTCAACGCCTTCATCCGTTTTCTCTCTGATTCCAACATAATGGCCATTTTTCCTTGTTCTGTGCATTTGGACGACAAGGTCGAGTATTTGTATTCTGTTCTTAATGAAGCGATGTGTCTCATTCCCGTTAAAATGGTTGTCCATTGTGACTCTGAC
>CABFPE010000117.1:1546243-1564755 GCA_900660155.1 Hofstenia miamia | reverse complement strand
GGGTATCTTCCATAACAACCCATTCCAGCCAGCCGAAATGATTTTGAACTTTTTTTGAAATTGTAGATTTAACAATAAATTTGTTCAAAGTACAGCTACCACTATTGACTGCATTCTGCATCTTGGTTTGCCAATCTGGATGATCAGAATCAACGTGAGAATTGAGATTTGCATAACCAGTGTTGTTGGCCTGTCTTCGCTTTATTCCACAAGAGCATGTGTATATCCATTTTTCTTGGTCAGTTAAAGTAAAATAGAAGAGCGATTTTTCTTTTTTCGTGAACATTATCTGGGAAATAATTATTCAGTTCAGACAACAAACGACCACAAAGTGACCACAAAATATGAGACGAGAAAATTAATCCAGATTGCGCTTTGATTGGTCGAAATTTTAGTACAAATTGTGTAGTGTAGCTGACTTTGTACATGTACGATTAAACAATTATTGCGCAATAATTTATTTATTTTCGATCATATAAAATCAATAATTGTTTTGAAAAAGAAAGAAAAATAAATAATTTCAATAATTATATTGCCAATTATTGTTAATACAATTATTTTTTGAACACCCCTGATCATGGACGTCCTAATAGCATGAAATTCAAACTTCCATGGATCCAAATTACAAACCTTAAATTTTCAAATGTAATATGTATTATTTTAGCCTTAAAAACTTAAGGTCTTAATTCTAATGTCAGTTTTATTTCTTACTTTCACTAATTAGTAATGCTTCATTTTATTGAATGTTTAGTATAGGCCAAGCCAATGACACCGTTTCCCATAATTTTGGGACGGTCTTGTTGATACTCTATATTGATTCCGACGTTGTACAATGTCCGTTATTTTGCCTCAAAAACCATTTTGTTAAATCCAATGAAGGAACTGCACTGCATTTTTTAAAGTTTCCTGTTTATCCAAACCAATAATTTTCCTGAACATATGAATTTTTGTATAGATACATAAGATGATCGTTTTTAGCATACCGGTATTACATTATATCGGTTAGCTATCATTTTAATGATTTAACTCTATATTGGTAGCCTGTTGAAAAAAAAGTTTTTGAAACCAATATCGATTGTTCCAAGATATTTCTATGCAATTATTTCTCTTAACATTTGTGATATTAATGATTTCTTGCTAAATGCTTTAAAATTGTAACCATTTATCCTATGGTTTTATGGAAAATTATTTGTTAAATCTAGATAGAAATATTTGCTATTTTATTTGTCTAAGATTTATTCTATCATATCAAATGTTTGCCCACGTTGTAAATGTTTACCTTTCATTATTGTAATTAGTATTTTATTTAGCCAATGAATAAGGAATTCAGACCTGTATTTTTATCGGGAACTGTAGTAAATGGATTTGGTAGAGGAAGTAAAGAATTAGGAATACCCACTGCAAATCTTTCCAATGATGTAGTAGTTAATACAGATTTAGATAATGGTATATATTTTGGATTTGCGCAAGTTTCAAGCATTTCTACGATCGTTCATGAGATGGTAATGAGTGTAGGTTATAATCCATTCTACGGTAATAGTGTCAAATCGATGGAGGTTCATATTATTCACAAATTCGATTCAGACTTTTATGGCAATTTAATGAAAATAGCTGTTCTTGGATTTATTCGTTGCGAACAATCATTTGAAGATCTTCCTGCTCTGATCGCAGCTATAAATAACGACATTAATTTTGCTAAAAAAAACTTGAGTTTGGATTTGTTTCAAGATTATCGAAATTCTGATTTCTTCTCATAGTACATTAATGTTATTAGCCAAGCATAACTTAGCAAGAGTTCATATATTTTTATATATATTGTAAATTTTATAAATATGTATATTTTTTACTTTATAATGTTTGGTATTCCATAAACTGAACTGAAATAGAATTTTTCAAACTTAGTTCTTAAATACAATTCCGCACATTTTCGCTAATAGTCAGAAAACGAAATAACGGCTGCCCATAAAGAACCCAACACAAAAATGGATTAATTTAGTAATCATAACAGTTGCAATTAGCATATACTGAACTGAGAATGTAGTTATGAGGTTTTCAGTACGGTTATTAATGACTATGTACCTACCTCTAGCTTCCTTGTTCCGTTGCAATCGAAAATGCACTGTACTGACATTTTGTTAATTTTACATGTGATTAATTTATGAACAACTGTTAAATTTGGAATATACCATTTGCCTTGGGATCTCAAAATAATTTGCTTGAAATTCTTTTCAAAGCTTTGCAGCATGTGTCACTCTGCCCCATCTTGTTGGAATTGTTGAAGGCATGTTTTTTTCGCATCAGAAACAAATGCAGCATGAAGTCAACATTTCAGCATACGCTTCACTTGCTACTGTGTCAAAAAAATTAATGTATAATCCATTCCAACTATCACTTTTGGTAAGCGTAATTGTGCTGAAACATTGAAAAGTATATTCTCAAGCGGATTGATCGTAGCAGTATATTTGTTTTAATCCGTTCCTCTTATGCTATTTATTTCACTTTAAAGTATTCAACATCAAAATGATTAATAACTGGCAGCTCTTAGAATTCGGCTTAAACATTATTATTTCGATTTTCCAAGATCATTTCTTTCTAATATTCGTTTTTAATCCTGTACAGCATATGAATTTTTGAAAGTTTTAAATGGTTATTAAAAATGAAAACAAAAATTTAAATGCTTATAACTCAAGAACTCACACCGATATCGAAAGTCTTAAAACATCACGTGATAGAATGTGTATTGGAACGATTTTCTTTAGGTTGCTTTTATTCCTCTAAAAGTGAATTTACACTTCCTGAAAAATATTTACTTTCATTTCAATTAGTGAAGCTGAAAGTGCATTTTATTCACTTTGTTTTAAATTTTTATATAAAATATTTTCTTGTAATCACCACTAAGAAATTATATATTTTAAAATATTTCTATTTTTCAAATGAAGTTCGTCATTGAAATTATACAGGTGCAGTTTATATGTATATGAACAAATGATGATCCGTTATACACCTTTTATGTGGATACCTACTTCATTAAACTGACGTCCTTGCCTGGGAAAACCCTTTTCTTCAAAGCATATCTCTCATTTTTCATCAGCCTGTTTTTAATTCTGCAATAACTTCTATTGTCTATAGCTGATAAGATCTTCGTTGCATATATGCTCAATTTGCCGATCTGGTTTTTCAACACTGTAGTTGTTTTGACCATTGTGTGGTGCAGTACCAATATTTGATTGTGCAACCAATGTTAAATTTGGATGCCAAGTAAAGATTTGTAGCATGTCATTTCAATGCTCAAATGCTCATTATTAAAAATAGTAAAAAAAAATTGTCGTCCTCTATATTATATTACATTTATAATTTTTGCAAAATTTGGCTGGATAGTGTTACATTTTGCCTATTGAACTTTCTTGTTCTTAAAAGGAGTGCACACGGGTAGTCTTTTGTCTATAGTCAAACTGCGGTTTTGCATTCTTTTGTCTATTAGCCAAATAAATAATAAAATATAAGGTTATTGAAAGCAGATTCAAATTGCATTGCTATTTAAGGATATACTTTCTTTATAAACATCTTGCTTTTTTCAGATTTGATTGAGTACACATTTACGTCCCAATCTCGAAAAACTAATTTTAAATGTTTGCATTATTATAATTTCTTAAATATTCTTTATTTATTGATTTTACTTTATTTGTAATTAGTTTTACTGTTTTAGATTTCCAAATGATTACAGATCAGCAATTAGCTCTGTTCGCCAATATGTTGGGTGTCACCCTTTTCATCTTGGTTTTAATTTATCACTACATTGTTGTAAATTTTCAGAAGTCTCGAAGTGACTGAAGTTTGTTTAAAAAGTGCGGTTTGTTTCTTTTATAATAGCCAATGAAGTTTTTATTATTTATATTCGAATAATGTTTAGGTTGTTGCAGAATTAATGCATAGTATGTAAAAATATTTTTTTGAATTATATCGTTAACAAAATTTAACTACAATTTCCAACAAATTAAAATTCACGTTAACAAAGTCATTAATAAATATATTTATAGTACATCCCAAATTATTTGTTCCCCGCACATTTCATAGATGTTTCAGATTTTTAAACAGCAATTATTTATTAAAAACTATTTTTGATGAACTGATTATTCATGTTATTACAAAATATTGGAGAACAAATTCTCAAGAAATGTATCAGTATTCATTAAGAATTTCAAAATCAACATGTATCAATTTATTAGTCTCCTTCAATTAAAAACACTGTATTCACATCTGCAGCTCTATCTACTCATAATTTTTAACGCATAGCGTTGGCTAGATGTGTTACTGTGAATGTCTCATCTATAAGCCACAATCTAATGAATTTACAAATAAGTTTGCTTCTTACATTGAGAGTATTCATTTCTAATACATTTCTTGCATGTACAACATTAATTTATTTTTAAGAGTTCAGTATCTATTAAATTTTGTATAACAGACTTGTGTCAAGCACGGTTGAAAAACGAGTGAAGGGTGTGATGTTTCTTGGGACAACGAATGGAGAAAGTGACAGCATCATCAGAGCGAGTCGAGCGGGAATTAGAGAACTTAATAAAATCAAAAGGATCAAGATCCAATTTGCGAATAAGCAAGCAATTGAACAGGAGGAGATCACAGGCATGGAAGTAGTGACAGAAAAGAGTAGAGAATTTGAGAAGAGCGTCTTTGTATGGCAAGGAAGAGACCCATATGAAGGCACGCTTCTGGAAACGTTCCATAGAATGGAACAAGGAACGAGAAGGCCACCAACAGGGAGAAGTGTATAGAAGAATGGCGCGAGGGATGTACTTGAATAACGAGAGTTTCACAGTAGCTGTGAAATTAAAGTGAACATTGCGGAAAAGGGCAAAGAGTGAGGAATTAGCTTTGCGGGGGCGTAAGGACACACGACCAGACCAATTTAAGCTTGCAGCAAGTTTAACACCAAGATGAGTATGATGAGGAGAAAAGTTCACAGGGAGGAAGATCAGAAGGGGGCGATACAGAAAAGGAAATACCTCATATTTTGGTTGGTCTAAACTCAAGATGGTTAATGGAAGATACAGTGGCCAAAAGCTCAAGATCAGAGGTAATATTGGAGGCGAAAGAACTATCAAAGTTGAAAATTAGCTGAGGACAAATTGAGGGAGGTCGTTGGTAGCAACGAGGAAGAAGAGAACAGCAAATACAGAACCTTAGAGCACCATTAGACTTGTTGCTTTCTTCTCTGGCAGACTTTTCTGTATTCTCCATGTATCACCTTTTGCATATACCTTGTCTGTCTCTCTGATTCCATCCTATTCTGGTATACTGTCTTTCCTTCACTCTCAGTTCTTATCTTCCTTAACTTCTTAGTGACCTCCAGTAGGAACCGTCTAAGCTGCTCATTCTTATCTTCCTTAACTTCTTAGTGACCTCCAGTAGGAACCGTCTAAGCTGCTCTTCTACATATTCCTTTAGCCCTAGTGCTTCTGCTTCTACAGTTTCCTCCACACTTAGCAGTCCTTTCCCTCCTTTATGCCTTGCGACGTACAACCTATCAAGCTCTACATTTAAGTTGAATGCTCTCTCTGCTGCTAGTATCTTCATTGTCTTCCTGTCTAGCTCCCTAAGCTCATTCATGTTCCACCAAACTATTCCTGCCAAATATCTCAACACTGGTATCGCACATGTATTAATTGCTTTTATACGACTTCTGTAGTGCCTTCCTTACTCTCCTTTTTTATTCTTTTTTAGCTTCGTCTTCATTTCCTCATGATCTGTTCTGTCCCTCTCTATCACTCCTAAGTACTTGTACTTCTCTTTGACTTTCTCAATCTTATCCCCACTGCTCGTCCTTATACAATCTCCATCTATACACTTGCCTCTGGTCATTGTCACTGTCGCATATCTTCCTAATCCAAATTCTAACCCAGAATCTCTGCTTGCCTCCTCCAATGGCTCCACTTGCAAACAAAAGTAAGAAAAGTCAAAATTGAAATAGGTGTCAATTTTGTCTAAATAGTTAGAAATTTAATTGTTTTAATGTATATGCATCCACATTTTAAGAATTTTAAAGGTTAAAAATCAAAATTTTACAAAATTTGATGTTAGGTAAAATTATTTTAAATTTTCTTTTGGGTCAAATTTTTAGGTCAAATTTTGGGAAGACACATAATGCATGAACGATTTTGTTAAATAAATCGTAAAACCAAAAATACAAAAAGTTCACTTCGTAAATTTATGCGTTCTGCCCTTCAATATGTAAGCAAACTATTAGGGAGGAGAAAGCCTCTACTGATAAACCTACAATCAAAAAAATCAGAATTTCATATTTGAATAGTTTAGCTTCTAAGACAACATAAACACAACAAAGATGAATTTCTTGGTTACACAAACATGGCAAATTGAAACTGTTCAGTTAAAAATGTTATTGTCCTCAAATTGGCTTTGTCATTAGTGAAATATGCATTCCATTGTGTTATTTTCAGTAATATATTCAGTCTATGCTATGCTATGCCATGCCAAAAGAAAAATCTTCTAAACGTCATAAAGCCTTAACAAACAAAGAAAAATATCTCAAGAATTGTCAGTCACGCCTGATGGTTAACTGTATTGCACACTCTGAAAAGACTTACTTGCAAGAAGGCTTTTATGGTAGAAAGTCATAGAAAGTCTGGAAAGCATCTTTCAATTATTAAAATCTACTAAGCAGTTCATAGAGCTAAAAACGAGAGAATGCACTTGATGATCTGTTTATAACTTCAATGCTTAAATGGGATATTCCTTTGAATAAAGCAAAGTATCCTGCAATCATCAAACTCTTTCAATCATGTAGTAGACAATTGTCTTCTTTCTCTTAATGCAGTCTGTTGGCCAAAGAAATTTCTGATAAGAAAATGGGTGATGTTAGAAGTAAGTGACAGACAAGAAGATATTTCTTGAAGTCGATGAAACCACCATTCATTATCTGAAATTTGTAAACGTATTGGCTGGTGATCTCAGTTATCCATCAAAAACTTACCTCATTCTTTGCCGCTCTGTTGAAATCGCAGACGGGATGACGTTGTAGCAGTTAATTGATGATGCACTTAGATCAATTTATACCCCACGTAAAAACGTTTTGTTGCTTTTGACAGATGCAGCACATTACATGCATTCATGCGGAATTACGCTAGAGGTCAGTGCTGTATAAAAGGATGGTATCATATATTGCATAATAACCTTGCAACTAATTCATTAATTGAAATAATAAATAACCGAAATTCTAATCACGAGAATCCGATTTTCGTTGTACTTATGTTTTAAAATATTTATTTGATAAATGTACATGTTGATATTTCAGACTTAAATATTTAAATTGAGATAGGTTGGAGCAAACACTAAATTTCTATTTCATATTTTTGCGATTTTTTAAAAAATCCCATGATTACAGGTGTCATTGTTGAAAAACCAAAACTGCTGTAAATGATGAGGCTGTCATGTAAGAGTTAGTGCAAGTCACTAATTACTTTCACTTAATTGGACTTGTAAAATATTTTGAGTCTGAATCAATATCCATTTTGGATTCTTGGCAGAAAAATAAAGACTACATACTAGTGGTACATGTCTTGATAAATGATCCTGCTGGTGTTAAACAGTATTTGGATAAGCGTTTAAGTGAAGCCAGGCATTTCAAGGAAATAATCAATGCGACAGGTTCATGACATCCTACAGAATATGCATTACTGCAAAAGGCGAGATGCTCTACTGCTTACGTGGAAAGGTCCTTTTTGATTTTAAGAAACATGCTTCAAGATAATAGAAATTTTTCTAAGTGTAATGTGCATTTGTATATTAGTGCTTATTACAACCAATGAATATTAATTTTTGTAGCTAACCAAGTTGATTGTTTAGCATAGAATAAATGAATTTTCCACAAGTGAAGATATCTTAAGGTCAATTTTTGGGGTAACAATTACAGTCAAGTAAAAAAAGTAAAAAATTGTGGGTCAAAATTTCAAATTTTTTAAGTAAAAATATCGATTTCGTAATAAGACCGTTAATGTTGTTGCATTAAATAAAGGAATTTCTTCATTTCATGTAAAATTCATTGCAAATATTCTACCTCTCTGTGTCAATACCAAGCAAACGTTGCTCGGGTGCCAAAAGGTGTTTTTCGTTTAAACGAGATCCCAAAAACTAGAACATGAGAAACTGGTTTTAAGGCTGATGGAACACCTGGATATGTAACGTATTGTTTGTTTTTCCTATGAATTCTTCAAAAAATTCTATATATATAATGAAAATTTAAGAAACATATCATATAAATTTGTCATGCAATAATAGCAGTTGGTAACATGATCTTTTCCCTCTCTCCAAACCATAGGAACTCCAAATGGTAAAGACTTAATTGTGTTATTACTCCATCGTCTCAGACCTTCAACACAGGCCTTACAGCAATTGCGAGGAGTCAAGATCTGTTCCGAGATATGGTCCATAAATTTTCTTAACAAAAGATGTAATTGGTAACTCGCAATGGGCTAATGTTACCTTGCCATAAATATAACAAAATCCATTTAGATCATTCTTGCATTTCCTATTCATACTAAAGCAAAGAACTAAACGTAGTAAAACTTATTAACAAAGAACTAAACTGAGTAAGAATAATATTAGTATAATTTAGACTACAATTAATACATGTAACATATGCGGTGCCTAATGAAATGAAACTTGGAATAGCATCCAAACTTGACCTTTCTGGACAATATGAATATTATTTACGAACACAGCTTGTGCGAATTGTGTTAAAACTGCAGGAAAAACCTCGACCTCTTGAAAAAAATTTAAATGCTTACTAGAGTAATGTATAAAATATTCCGCAATTATTTTCATAAATTTAGAAAACATTTGTAAAAGATTATACAACATTAAACATTAAATAAAATGAAATATAGTAATCTTTCTTGTAGCGCCATAGCCAAATAAACATAGGATACTGAATGGGAAAAATATGTAAAATTACGATAGCAATTTTTCACATCTAATATTGTATATAGCAAAATAATAGTTTTTCTTAGTTGGGTTTGTAGTATTTGGATAAAATATACATGTAAAGTATTAGTTTAATTTAAACAACTAAAAATTCACTCAATTCGTGTTTGAATTGTAATTCAGTCTGCGAAATGATTACCATCTCAATACAATGAATAATTTCTAGTGTATAGCATATTAGGTCTGAATAACTATATACATTTTTAATCTGTTATTCTAATGTGTATTCTTTGTGAATATAAATAACTGTATTCATACTAATTTTTTTAGAGTGAAGAAGCAGTCATTTCTTAAGAATTTTGTGTTAATTTTATATTTTGGTCTTTAATTGGAATAATATCTATTAAATGTTTGGTATTTAATATACGAAAATTGTATTATGTTCACTGTTTATTTCAATACGTGTTCATAATAAACTGTTATAAACTTTATTATAACTAAATGAGCTCAATATTTAATCAATAATATACGAAGCATGAAAAATACCATTGTAAATATGCCAATTCTTAAATACTTCTATTCTCAATTTACAATGAAAAAACAACGTGCTTGAATGTTTCTCTTGTTCTTTAGAAAAAATAATGGTATTGAAATTAACTGATTTTAAATTTTGAATCATAAATCAACAAAAATTTTCGTGACTTCTTTTTTACATATTTAAATTTCCAGAGGTCAATTCTAAATATTAAATTTTCGAGAGATATATTAAATGGCAACATTGGGAAAAACAAAAGATGGAGGCGATTTAATTTGAATTCAAACGTCCTTCAAATTCCACACATTAAAGACTTTTGAAATGTTAGATAATGTGTATACGGTATGGAAACTAATCCGGCATTGATTTTAACTTGTGAATAATATCTTTGGCTTGTAAAAATATATTTAACATTTAACTGCTTAGAAATGAATGAAGTTTGTTTAAATGTTTGACGCTAAAATCTACATTAAGGTGCAACTTCACGCTAAAAATATAAGTAACTGCGAGTGTACTCATAAAATTTTGTTGATATCAATCCCTATGCATATTTAGCTAACTAGTTTTTCATGTTATGAAAAACGGGGGATTAGTATCAGTGAAATTTAAAAATCAAAATGCAGACTACAATCCAATGGCCACTTACGACAAAAGAGTGTTTAATATCGGGAAAAATATCTATTATCTGACTAATAAAATAAGATATACAAGTCAAGAACAATAAATAAAAAATATTTATTAAATTATATGCATTTCAAAATGCAACCAAGAAAGAAACAATTGCAGTGATAACTAAGCTCATTTGAAGAAAAATGCATTATTTATGTTCTTAATTGTAAGCTTAATACATGTATATGTACATGAGAACTTAAATATATATTGTTGTTGTTAATAAAAAGCCTCTTCAAATATGAATATTCACTCATCACAAGGTGGTCCATTTGGAGTGTATTCATCCACATCAAATATAGAATATTGAAACCTAGACGGTTCTGATGACTTCCAACAATATTTGAATGACAAAAGCAATCCTCGCAAGTTTTCTTTGTGTCACAGTGGTGGAGGGAATAGTGGTATGAGGTGGGTTTCCCTGCAATCGGATTACGAAGTTCGGGGAGGTGCACGGTAGTCAGCAAGTGGTTTGCGATGTTGGCATACAGGTTTTAGCTACTAGTTAAAAAAAGCTTATAATATTTTCACTACTACAGTTTCTATATACATTAGAGTGCATCTAGCAACGAAATATTTTGGACAAAGTTAAAGTGAACAAATTTATTTTTTGACGAAATTTCTATTTTTGATTTTTAGGATTTTAGGCAAACTAATATTTTTGACGTCAGGTTTCACTTAAGGCATGTTTGTTGTAACAATGTTTAAACAACACCATGCTTCAAGGATATTAATTCATAGAACCAAAACCCAAATATTTCAAATGAAAAAATTTGAAAAATGTGTTATTTGCATTAGAGTGTGTTTCTAAGCACATTAATATTGATCAAAGCAAATATGCAAGAGGTAAAAAATTTATTTGCTTAACTGGTTCTATGTACAAAGTTTGTTGTTTTTGCAATCAATACATTACATGCAAAGTGTTACATTTTCGTTTTTCAAATACATTGCTATTTTTCCATTGTAAAAATTCCATGTGTTTAATTCGTTTTGCTAATATTCAAATACATAAATGAGTTATTTTTTCGTTAAACTTGATATTACAGGCGTAATACACGATAAAGCAAAAGAGTAATTAGAAAAATTAAACATGGGTTATGCATAAAAGCGACTTAGCATTACAGATGTATGAAATAGACTTACATGTTAAAATCAAAATAGTTTTTGGAAAAAAAAGTAAACATGGTTGTATGCATAAATATGCAATTTCAATTCCTGAAAATTAGGCATACAATGTTATTAATGATTTATACACACATGCCTTCAATATACACTATTATTATATTCGTTTTACCCATTGATCTTCATTTTGCATTTCTTTTTGGTGTTTACAGATCTTTCATTGCTGTAAGTAGTTTGAATTGGGTTGTACTAGGTTGATATTTTTTACCGTTGACAGGCATTGCTATGGTGTAATTGTGTACTTTTGCCGTCTGTGTATCTCTGACATCATTGGAATATATTCTCTTTTGTTGTAATAATTGTTGGCAAACACGTTTGTTTGCAATCTATTGTATAAAATGTAACCAATGTTTTTTTATTCATAGATGTTGAGGAATTTTCAAAATTGCATGAGATTAGAAATGTTCAAAATATAAGAATTTTTCTATTCATATTACATAAATAATTTTTAAATACCATTGCAATTCTATATGCAAAAAATTTACGCTTTTGGAATTACATTTTATTGCTAAAATTCTTCAGTAAAGATAATGAGTATTTTCAAGCAAAAACATTTTTTAACATTGAGAAAAATAAATGTTTCACAGACAACACATATGTCAATTGTAAAAATAAATACTTTTTTAAAACTTGAATCGATAAATAATTACAAGTAAAAATAATTTTTAAAACATAAGTAAATGATTCCACAGCCGCATACTCTCACTATACAGAGAAAACGAACATTTATAAATAATATATTTATTTACAAAGAAAATATAAAATGCACTACTAAATGAAAAAGTTCATATAGCGAATTCATCTGCAGTTCAATGAACAATGATATTAGTCAAACCTTTATGTTGGGATGGGAATGCTGTAGGAAACAACGCAATGTGTATTTGCACGTTATGAATTTCAAACAGTACTATCTAAATTAATGATTAATAAACAAGTCAAGCGAGGTGATAGATCACAGTATAAAACACATGACAATTAGAAGTTTAAACAAATTCAATTAAAAATGGGTATTAGTAGTGTAGGATAAACATAGGAGAAGTCACAAACTGACATTTTGACCTCTGCGATATTGAGGGAGTGTTTGCAAATGTTAATTAGTGAGTCATTCTACTTGACAAATGTTTTTGACAGCTTACTAATGGGTTTTTAGCGACGTCAGATATTTTTAAGTATGTCTACTAATGGATTTCAATTAGTAATGCTTTTAATTGATTTACATATTAGGGCTATTTTTTGGTATGAGTAATTTCACTTTGATAATATCACATTTGTTTGCATTACGCCATGTTAATATATACCTTATTATAACAACCCCCTTTCGGGATACGTACACATAATATTACAAACTAATTTTCCATAATTTCGAAAAGGTTATACATACATTGCTTATATCGTTTTTGAGAGGCTTCAAAAAACATATTTCGCATTTTGTTAATATTCCTTGCTATCACACATTTTCGTTTCCGTCAATGCTATCAATTTTCCATATTTCGATTGCTTACATGAACCGTGTTTAATTCATTTCGGGAAAACAAACTATTTGAAGATAATACATGTAGAACAAATTAAACATTTTTAGTTAAACAAAAAGAGATTGTATTTCAATATAACAATTAATGTTAAAAATACAATGACTCGTAAATAGGTAAAACAAAATTTATATACAAGTAAAAATATTTAATTTCGCTATGCAAAAACCAATTTAATCATCCATTGATAACGCATTTTTTGTAAGTTTTAAACAAAGGAGATTACAATAGTTTAATGTATAATAACACCATCAGAAAGAAGACAATAAAAAATAGCGTTTTAAAAAACATTTTCAAAAATAAAAACTAGAATATTGAAGTGGGCATAGTAAAAGCCCACATTTTTTTAAAAACAAGACAAAACATGTATATATTCTAATTTTTATAATAATAATGGTAAATTACACTAAAAATTTGTCTATTTTATAGGTTGTTTTCGAGATGTACATCTGATATTTCATCTGATTCATTTACCATATACAGAAACTTGGAGCGAGTACGGAGGCAGAGTGAGATGGCAGAGGTAACTACATGTTGGAATCTAAATCATTAATTAATAACACATACAATATANTATTTCATCTGATAATGCGTATTTCTCCACCACCAACCTTTCATGCATCGCTGGGGGTTGTTCATCACATGTTTAATCTAAGTCGAGATTTAGTCACTGTGTTTTAAAAATATACACTAATGAAATTAGTAAAAAATTTAATAGCGTATAATTACTATCATTTTTAAAAAATTAATTAAATACATCCCGTGAATTATGTTTTGTTTCCATGCCATCTAACATCACCTTTTATAATTCTGGTTTTTTTCAAATAGCGCACACATCGATCGGTTTTCTTCTATCACATGTTAACCACGGATTCCATCAACGCGTGGATTTGATCTCTCTGAGGGGTTGGCATAGTGACCATATGCATTAATCTTCTCGAAAACTGACAGAATAACGTTGACTTGATCAATACAACTAGACGCACGCGAGCTAAAATACCGTCATTAATTTTATTACACATTAAAAATCAATTATACCCTTTATTATGATTGGTTTTCGAGGTAGTCACATTTTTTCCCATTTCGATAGACAGAACATCTTGAAATTGTAGGAGACGACGGTCTAAATAGTATTGGTTATTTTCCTATATTTTTTAAAACGTATACACAAATATAAACACAGAAATATATCTTACCTTTACACAATGATGTGTGTATGAGAGGCGTTTTGGAGAGATGGACTTTTTTTAATTAGCAAACAAACATTCATTTGAGGTAACTGCTTCATGGACGCTAAATATACATAAATAACTGATCAATTAAAATGTTATTACCATCTTTTTACAGAAGTGTAAACGTGGGCACGAGAAGCGTTGAGAGAATCAGATTTTCAATTGATAAACAAATGGAGGAGCATAGTCGCGGAATGCGTGATCAAATCATGTTGAACGGAGGCTAAAATTCACATAAATGTTAACTTATTATAAATTAAAACAATTATACCTTTGTTATCACAGAGTTCAACATAGAGGCGTTTTTCAATTGATAGGTGGAACATCTTGGTAGAAGGCGACAGAGGCTAAACATTTTCATTAATTTTTCAAAAATTAAAATATGTACATACATTTTTTATGGTGGACTTTGTATAGCGAGGCATCTTTTGAAACAATTTGCGATGGAATTTACAAACATCGTTTTCATTCGAAACAAGTGGGCAGACGAATCTAAATATTATTGTTAGTTTATTACGTGTGTAAAAAACAATTATACCTTTGTTTTCACAGAGTTCAACATAGAGGCGTTTTTCAATTTATAGGTGGAACATCTTGAATTGACGGGAGGCGACAGAGGCTAAACATTTTCATTAATTTTTCAAAAATTAAAATATGTACATACATTTTTTATGGTGGAGTTTGTATAGCGAGGCATCTTCTTCATTTGAAACAATTTGCAATGGAATTTTACATAGTGAAAACATCGTTTTTTATTCAAAACAAGAGGGAAGACGAATCTAAATATTATTGTTAATTTATTACGTGTGTAAAAAACAATTATACCTTTGTTATCACAGAGTTCAACATAGAGGCGTTTTTTTCAATTTATAGGTGGAACATCTTGACGGGAGGCGACAGAGGCTAAATACTTAGTTATTTTCTCATAAATTAAATATGCACATACATTTTTTTTGTGGTGGAGTTTAAGTAGAGTTGGACTTTGTACAAACGTATGGGGAAATGTACTGCGTGGAAATGACGAAAAAATATTTACATCATCTAATCAGGTAAAACACTGCTAACAATAAATTTCACCAATTTCATTTACCATATACAGAAACTTGGAGCGAGTACGGAGGCAGAGTGAGATGGCAGAGGTAACTACATGTTGGAATCTAAATCATTAATTAATAACACATACAATATACATTTCCATATACCTAGATGAAGACGCTTAACTCCATGATCAATTAGTGAAGAAGTGGTAGAACTAGTAGACGCTGAATTAATATTTTCGATATCTAAAACAAGCGTTTTTTAACATTATAACATGTAAATGGTTATTACCTTTATGTCCGTATGGCAGCATTTCTATACTGTTAACTAGATAGCGTTTATTGTCATAACATGACAATGCAATTCGGTTTGAGGTCTCCTCACTAATTGAGTGTATATGCGAGCGTATTCCAGTCATTGGTCTTCGAATGATACCATCCTCCATAAGAATGTTCTTGAACAAATCGAAATTCATAGTCTGCTTCACTGACCAGGTTACACCTTTCGCACTTGCTTTCTCCAATATCTCATGACTCTCACTTGAATATTCAACAGAATATAGTTTTGGTTTAAGTGCAACTACACGGTTTAATACACCCCCGCCCAATTCGTCCTTGACTTTAAGGTACACTTTTTTATTCACATCAGAGTATAGGGGTGATGATATTGGATAATTTGAAAAGTCAAAGTGATGTGAGATTGATTCTAACTCTGTGTACAAATTTTCCGTTTTTATTTTGTATAGTAATGAGTCAGTGTCGGAATACAACAAAGTAATCCTGTTTTTGAAAGACAGCTTCATTACCTCATAATGGAATTTGAACATAATCAACTTGGATAGATCGAGTATAGCTGAACCAAGATAATTCGGGCGATTCCATTCAATATCTGTTTGTCTTAACATAACCTGAACCAAATCCTCGCTGACTATATTATACGATTTAAATTCGGGCTTTTTAATTAATTTTTCCGCTGATTCCAAATCGTGAGCAAACTTAACATTTACCCGTTTTCTTAAATTCTCCATGCATTTTCCAAAGACTGCGTTTGACATTAATTTGTAGAACGCTTTTTCAAAATCATTTCGCGCAGCCTTCCTCTTCTCTGTGTTTAAGTCGATATATGATTTTAAAAACGGAGCTTGTCTAAATTCGAGTGCCTTGTGAAATTTCGTAATTTTTAATCCTTGTTCAACATAGAATTTTAGTACTTCGTAGTGGACAATATAATTTTCTTTTTTGAAAAACGTTTGCACAAGTTTAGATATTGACGGCTGTGTTATTTTTAATCTATTTTTAATTTCAAGTTGGTACGGTGATAAATACTCGTTTTTGATTATTAATTTATGTGGTGCCAGGGGAAAATCAAAGTGTTCGTCGTGTAGATATTCCGGATATTCCAAATCCACCTCCAACATGTATCCAGTCTGTGATTCTTGTGGTGTGGATAATATTTCCTCGAGTTTTGCTGTAGACCACCTAAGTCTGCCCACGGGTAAGTTTAAACTCATGGTACCACTGTACAACCCGTTCATATCTGTGAAAAACCCGAAATTTGTCTCCTTTTCTGGTTTGTAGCCTTCCACTAATGGATTGTTCGCCTTAAAATATTGATCGGAAAATATAGAACACATGCTTCCTCTGATGCTGTCTTGAATAAAATTCAATTCCTCTTCATCATGTATTGGATCAAGCGATACCTCCGTGTGTTTTAGCATTGCATGCCAGCTGAAATTAGATAGCGTAAAAAAGTGGGCGGGGTCGAGTTTATATGTCTCCATGCTTTCTAGACGGAATTCGCGTATCACATCAAGGAGTAATATCATGTCAGAAATTAAATAATTATCATGAAATTGTTTAAAATTTTCACATCCGCCCAAGACCCATGTGTTACTGCGTTCAAAATCCAACTCCTCCTGGGTTAATGGAATTTTCCGGGTTAATGCATCTTTCCAGTACTTCAAATCTGGGAGGTCCAACTCATTAAATTTATCAAAGCTGTCAAACCAGGTGTAAGGAAATACCCCTTTACCGCGTGAAAACGCCTCTGCTTTTTGTTTCCCCATACCATCATTTAAAAATTTATATTTGTCTGCTCCAATATTTTTCGTAAGGTTTGACAGACTATCACTTATGAACCAGTAACTGTCTAAAAACCGGAGTTCTTCGTATATCGGTTTATAAATTCCTTGTTTATCAATATAACCATCTACTGGCACCATTAAACTTAACGACAGAAAAACTTCACTTGTACACGGTATGCATGACACTTTTTCCCGTCTTTCATCTTCAAACTTTTCAATAAAATATGCATGTCGTATTTACTACCGTTGTGCATGAAAATCAGGGTAAATTGCGGACTTTGATTTAAAATATTGCAACTATTGTGCGCTATGCCTCTTATTTCTCTGGTGAAATGACAATGGTCCACTACTTTAACATCGCCATGTGCAAACACTTTTTTACAAAATATACATTTTGTTGCTGATGTCAACATGAGTTTCCTCCGCTCCTCTGTTATTACTAGCTCACAATAACATTGTTTCATCTCGTAGGAGTGTTTTGCTAATTTCCGCAAATGATTCCATCCATCCTCCATACATTGTTCACCCATATAAATCTCATACGTTAATAGCTTGTACACGCTACTCGTCGCCACACAGACACCCAAAAAAATTTGCTTTACATCTTGAGTGGTGTAGCTTGAGGAAGGGTTTGGTTGAACACTCTGGACTTTTCTGGAAATCACTTCTATATCCAGAGTACCAACCAGGGGAACGAAGTTCTGCGCTTGGTATGCTTTAAATTTAATTTTGTCTGTTTGACTCGGAAAAGTAATGTTTGGTTCAGGTACCCCACCATATTTATTCTCATGCCTTGATAAATTTTCTTGAGTCTTAAACCCAGATAAACATTTAGGGCAAAAGAAATCGCGTTCTCTATTTTTAAAAAACCAGAGACATGCATTCAAGTTTGTAATTGCAAGATAGTGACTTTTTTCGCCGTCTTCTATTAATAATAAATTAACTGTCTTTTGATGGTGGGATGGAGACATGTAAGCTGGCACAAAACAATGATCATTTAGCGAGTATATGTTCACATTTATCGAATTCCAAGTTTTGAAAATGCATATATTGTTGATTGACAATGGGAAAGTTAATCCGGAATACTTTAATTCTGAAAGGAATTTGTTCAGAGGTGTTATCTGACATTGATTTTTAATTTCGGGGTGTAGACATGCTAAGACGGAATATATGAAACATAAGTTGGATTGACCAGTTTTTGGATTGACAAGAAAATGGTTTTTTTTAAGATAGTCAGGTAAGGGAATGTACGATCCACCACAACTTGGATGATATTTTGACACGTGAAG
>CABFPE010000117.1:1491176-1521820 GCA_900660155.1 Hofstenia miamia | reverse complement strand
ATAATCGGGCTGCACTTGGATGAGCAAATTGTTTATGGAGTTTTATAATTGCATTTTTTAATTCCGAATCTGTCATTTTCGCAAGAGGGCATAAGCTTGCAAATACATCTACAGAATCTCTTTCATTATTCAAAAGACCTAATACAATATGCCCTGTGGTAGTTGTCATTAATTCGATTCTCTCACCCAGTAGCCATATGACGTCACCAACCAAATCTAGCACTAATCCCGCATTCTTAAGAGACGTTTTACTAATAAACAAGGGCAACTTACCATCTACAACTCGTACTGCAAGTGATACCTTTTGAGTTCCGAATCTAACAGGTATAATTACATTCCGGAAGGATTTCCTTCTATTCTTATCACCAAAAACAAAACCTTTTGAAACGTTGCTGTGTTGCCATTTTACCTCGTTCTGCTGTTCTTTCGATAGTGAATTAATATAGTCGTTCACCCAAATGCGGCCACAAACAGATGTAGTACAAGCAGTATCAACTATTCCTCTTCTATAAGACTGCTCCAACAAGCTGGGTAATTTCTCAGTATAACAATGATTAACATACTGCTCCGTATCAGTTTTATGTGGACACGTCCATGACAAATGCATTTTGGAATCGCATATGTAGCATCTTCTTTCTGCTGTTTGACGATAGCACACTTGAGAACGGCCACCATGTTGTACACCTTACCTCCTATCACGATAATACTTTTGTCCACGGCTAGCTAAGTAAACGTCATTATTTGAACACTGTTCTTATTCAAGCTGATCCACATGAAATGCTGTAGCTTCCATTTTGATTCCAGATGCTGCAGATGTAGTTGGCTGCATGGACGGCCCACCATAAATGCGCTTCAAGGCTGATTTTATAGCAATAAATTCCAGCTTCTGAGCAGACGAAAGAACTAACTGACGCTCTTTCTCATCAAGACCAGCATTGTCCAACAATTTGAAAGCAAGCACTGCATTAGGCAATTCCATTTTATATACTTTAGCTTTGTTGTAAAACCTATCGAATTCATTTGTATAATCAGGCATCGAAACATCACAAGATTTGAAATACTTTTCAAATTTTGAATAGGCTTTATAAGCCAAATCTGCTGCGTCACGTGCAAAGCATTTTTCCAACTTATCCAATAACGTTTTCAAACCATCTTCACAATTGATTTCAGCCAGAGTTAATTCCAAAGCAGCTTCCCGATACTTTCCCACAAGGTTAATAAAATAGCTGGGGCTTGTTACTTTTATTACAAATTCGTTACAGTTTGCCATATTTGAATTTCTTGTTTCCACACAGAAAATGGCTTACCCTCAGTCCATAGAGGCGGTGTTTTAAATGATCCAACCATCCTATGCCATCTAACCACTCTCTGCTACCATGAAAATGTTCATATATAAACACAAAATAGAATAATTTATTGTACGTATATTTAGCACACAGAGCTACACCGACTTTTCATACATTTGTTTTATTATCGCCGTGTTTCCGTATGTTTACGTCGATAGCAGGTTCTTTACGAAAACCATATTGTGTTTTGGAGTAGAGATCATGTTTACAGAGATACTCATTAATTTGATTAAAAAGAATTCGTTCAAATATTTTGCTGATTGGAGAGGTGATTGAAATGGGTCTATAATTTACGCAATCTTCGGGATAATATGTATTAAATATTGTTGTTATATTTGCCAATTTTAATTCATCTGGAAAAAAGTAGTGTCTTATACATGTATTTAAAATGTAGCATATTGATTCAGCTATTAAGTCACCTGAGAGTTTTAAGAATCACATTGGTATTAGAGAGGGTTCACTGGATATATTTTTTAAACATTGTATCGACTTTATGATTTTATATTTTGTTGCATAACGAATAGAGAAAGAGGGTGGAGTTCTTATGGGTTTATTAAGGCAAAAAGGTACACTCATGCCGTTGTAATTTCCAAAATTTAGAAAAATTTCATTGAAAGCATTGCAGATTTCCTTCTTATTTGTAATTAATTTATCTTTATAGTATATTCTTTCTATTTTTTCGCTTTTCATATTTTTTCTATTTAGAAAATTGTTAACAAATTCCCACTTATTTTTTTAGGAAGAAAGACTTTAATACTGAAAACGGGAATAATTATGACTTGCTTTCCTTATAGTTATATTACATAAATTTTGTGCAAATTTATAAGCATTATGATTTTCCATTTCTGTTTCTTTATTTCGATTACATCTATGCATTTAGAATCAATCCATGGCTTTGAAACAATATTTTCAATTTTTTTGGAATATTCGGATGAAAGAATGTATTTTTCTAGGCAGCATATATCCAAATGAGAAAAGTAAAGTTTTTGTAAAATGTGATAGCATTTCATTAGGTTTTAATGATGAATATATGGAATTCCAGTTTTCGATTTTTAAATACTGTCGAAGTTTTTCGACATTTTCTGTTAATTTTTCTTGTATTTTTATCCAAGATATAGTGGCTTACAAACTTTGAGAATATTCGAATAAGTAGCTATAAGGCAGTGATCTGAGTATGGAAATTCAAAACAAAAATAATTATAAGACGAAGCATTTTCTGATATCATGAAATAGTCAATAAGCGTTTTACTATTGGCAGAAATTCTAGAAGGAATTTTTTTATTTATTAGTGAAATATTGAAAGTATTGAGAAAATTGTCAAGCTTAATTTTTTAGTTATTGTTTAGAAGATTAAAATTGCAGTCTCCCATTACGATTTTATTCATGTCATAACTCAGAGCAGTAGAAAAATCATCTTCCATTTGTAAGAAAAAAATTATTTATATAAGTTTTATTTGGACAATAACAGATATTTAATAATTTACTATTAAAATTTTTGTCTGCGTTTCGAATTTCAACCCAAAGACTTTCATAAGTTGAATATTTTGCTATATCTGTCCTAAGTTTAAGCTTGGGTATTTTAGGTATTAAAAACATGACACTACCTCCTTTTGTTTTATTAAAATGAAAGGTTGGATTTCTGTCCTTTCTAAATATTTTAAATTTCGAATTATTGATTGACAAGGACGAATTGTCATTATCATTTGTAAACCAAGTTTCAGTTATGCCCAGAATAAATTTTGTATTCAGTTCAGAAATGAATTGTCTAAATTCTGAATTTTTTATTGAGAGATTCTAAAAATTTATGTGAATATATTTAAGGGAATTAATTGAATGCATTATGTATGAGAATTTTGAGTATTCATAAATATTATCAGTTTTGAAAGGCCTAGGATTAATATTGATGCCGGTTATAAGTAACATTATTGTTAGTACTAGAAAGTAGAATAAAGAATGTTTTAATGAAAATCTATTTTTTAAATATATTGATTGTATTCAAGCTGTTTCTTAACCTATGTTTATATATAGATAAGGTTTCTCTAACACAGGTAATATTGAATTTTTAGTTAAGAATAATTAAATTTAAATTTATGACAGAGAGTGAGTTACTCGCGATAACCTAAATTAGGCAAAATATTCACCATAACCCAAGTATAGTTAGTAATATAAAAATAAAATTTACCATCATTAGAAAAGTCTAAGAAAGTTTCTAATTCTATGAACCTCGGCTGGTGAAAATGGCGGTGTTGTTGAAAGAACGTCAGCATAACTTCATTGCATGTATTTCGGTGGTGAGAGTAAAGGCTGCTGTAGGGGAAGCTTTTTAATGTGCTTGACGGCTTTTGTATAAAGGGTCGTTGTGCTTTTGAAAAGCGGTGTTGATGTGGAGGCGGTAGAGTAAAAGATCTAGAGCTGGCGGTGTCTGTCTATTCATCAAGTGATCGCTGATTGAATACATGGTGCGGCGGCGTGCTAAAAAAGACTTCCATTCAAAGATGGAATCGGATCGGGTCTCTGATCAGTTTGGATCGAATCGGATCAGATACGGATCTTCATTTTGAGGAACTTCGGATCTGTTTCGGATCCAAAATTGTTTAAAACGTGTGCATTTACTTTTATAAATTATGCTCATTTTTGCATTGAATCCCAATTTTACTGTGCAATAATCTCAATCTAAGTGAAATTTTGTAATTAAATTTCATTGTTCATTTAACAGGTTCCGCGTTATTCATTTTAACAACTTATAAAATTGGTGATCAATACTTCAAATCTGAAAGTGCGATTCATGTTAGCCATCACATAATGATAAAATTATAAAGCAACCAAAAACATTTGTTTGTACAAACTTGCAAATGGAAGAGCATAATTCTGAAAAGGATTCTCTTTAATGTATATCAAAGAAAAAGCAGAAAACACAGATAAGCTTTTGCAAACACTGCCAAAATCTAAAAATACTAATATAATTTGGGATGCTCTTAAATCAAAAAATTTCATTTAAATATGCACTCTAAGCAACTTGCAATGCCAAGATCAACTTAGTACTCAGGTTACTTAGTATTACAATCACTAATACAAAAATGTTTATGGAACCATACCATTGGCAAAATATTAATAGGGTATTAATTTATTTAATGTTGCTGTTATATAATTTTAAATGTTTACTCCAATTTAGTTTCCAATCTCAGTAAAATTCAAAATTTAGATTTAAATCTTAAATTTTGTTGTAAAAATTAATTTTTCTATCACGGATTTTAATATACTCTACAACAATTGCTTTTGCAATGTAAGCTTGGGATTGTTCTTGAATTTGTCATTATTTGTGCTTTTCTTGTTTTCATCCCCTTAGCTGCAATTTTGGAGTAAATTTATTTTGTTTGAAACATCTTCAATTTATAGTGACATTGCAAAGTGATTATTTTTTAATTTAGACATAAAACATTAATGCGGGAGGTAATACTATAACAAACTCAACTATTTATTTCTATAAATATATAATTATGATTATAGTTAATGACAATTTTAGGGACAAGATTTTTACAAAGCTTACAAATATGTTGATTTGCATGCACTATTTCGTAAGTATAGGTCCACTTTTTATCTCAAGATGGTGCTATAGCAGTTAAAATTTTCTATTCGCATTTAAAAAAAACAAATATTTTTAGGTCAAAGTTTATTTATTGTTAGAATACTTATTTAAATTCGGATCTGTTTTGTATTGAAGACTAAAATATTTTATAAAATTCGGATCCGATTGGATTTGGATCTTGAAGTTTAGGATCCAGATTGGATCTTAAAATGATGGACTGATTCCATCTCTGCTTCCATAACCTTTTTGGAGTAGTGGATTGTGTTTTCTGTGAATAAATTTCTATTAACAGTAGATCCTAAATAAAAAAGTTAGAATTATCAAAAACAGTATAATTTAACAGTTTGCAATTTTGCTTAATAAGTAAATTTAGTTCGACCAATTTTTTGTTAAGCTCCTCGTCCTTAGGAAAAAGAGCTATTTCACCATGGAAAACCTTATCTGAACTAATTTCTTATACTTATCTTTAAATTTTTTTTTCTTTTGCATTATATTGTTTCTGCCTATTGTAATAAGAATTCTCTTTAAATTTTTCGATTCAGAATAGAGATATATTACATCTGCTATACAAGAAATTCAGCTTCTGCTCTCAAATGATTGGGGCGAGGAATCTTCTTATCTGTTTAAGAGAGCATATGTTTAAATTCTGAATCAACTTGTGTAGTTTTGGTCAATGATTTGGATTGTGTTTCTTTGATTGCTGCTAACATGTTAAACAAGATAATTAGTTCATCTCTGCTGAGGTTCTTTAGGGGAGTTAATAATTTAGTTTTGTTTAACTCCTCTTCAGGTAACACAATGAGTGAAGTAGTGTTAATCGCAGTAAGCACAGTCCACTTGCAAGGACTAACTGCTCACAGTGTAAGCATTGGTAATTATGTGAAAGCATCAGTAATTGCTTAAATTCAAAATTTTTCCTTGACAGGTTTTGGAAATTTATATGCATATTGTTAATAGTGTTATTTTTTGTATTCAATCTTTCAAAATAATAATTGTAATCTAAAATTGGGACAGGGTTCTTTTCAATACCATGGAGAATTAATAAGAAGAAAAATATTGACATACTTAGTAATTTATTAAAGCTGATAAATGTGATGAATTTTTTTTGGGGTTGATAGGAGAATAATGAATTAATTTATAGTAGCATAATGTTCTTCTTCTTGTATTCAAAACATGCACAGTTTCATATTTTTTATCACCAAAAAATAAGTTAAGTAACAATAGGAGGATTAACAATTTTGAATGAAAATTATTTTTAATATTTAGATGATGACATTTTTCATAGCCTAAACATTGTTAGTAAATGCATAAAATATAAATATTTACAAGACATTGTTGAACATTAGAAAATATCTTAGCTTGTGAGTAGTTAAGAAGGCCAAGAACCCGTTCCTATGGGACACCTTGAAGTTCTCGTAACACCTATGCCTATTTGCTATGAGGGAATGGGTGGATTCTATTGCATGCCATCTAGTAATGAAATATTTTTGACGAAGTTAAATTGAATAAATTAATTTTTTATGAAATATCTATTTTTGAATTATATGATTTAGGCATACTGATATTTTTGATGACAAATTTCACATAAGGCATGTTTGTTGAAACAATGTTTAAACATGCTACACTATGTTTCAAAGAAAATAATTCATATATCCAAAATCCAAATATTTCATATGAAAAAAACTTGAAAATGATGTGTTATTTGCATTAGAGTGTGTTTCTAAATGCATTAATATTTATCAAACAAAATATGCAATGGGTAAAAAAACAACTATTTCTCAAGGAATTGTGTATAAATTGTACTAAATGTAAAAATCAGACAATGTAAAAATAACTGCAAGTGATACATTTCAACAATGTGTTAGTACATCTTCAAATTGTAAAGTTTCCTCTTCATTCTAAAATGTGACAGAACTTCCACCTTCACCCAGAAGGTGGCCATCAGAAATGCATTAAGCCATTTATTCAATGTGGCTGGTTTTTCCCAGGAGTCCTATTGTTACCACAGACCTAAACCATGAGCAATGAAAATGATAAGCTTTCCTCAACAAAATATCTAGTGAATTGATCACACACAAGTTCTATACAAAAAATGTATGCCATTCTGCTTAAAATGAGTTTTCATGACAAAACTCAAATGTGATTGGTAAACATTTGCCATTGTCTATCTTCAAACAGTTGCAGCTCGAATTTTTATTTTTTGAACTATAGTAAGCAATCATTATTTTGCTATGCATATATCATTATTGTAATTCTATTTCATGTTCAGAGTATGTTCAAGAATTATTTTCATCTAAATGTTTATTATGTGTTGCCTCAAGTAAAAATTAATGTTTATTAAGATAAATGCATTTTAATATCATTTGATCATTGCTCAGTTGGCATAATGCCATGGTGAAATTTTGTAATATACTATTTCATAATGCATATTCATAATTTATTGCTATTGCTAGAATAATTATAGTGTGTTTTGCTTAAGTTTATATTAATTGAAATTTTAAAGATGATTATCAAAGTGCTGGAAACAGTAGTATTATAAACCTCTCTATAATGGCTCAAGAACAAAGGATTACCAAGATTTATTTGCAATGTTTCACTGTAAAATTAAATTCAGGCATGGATTACTTAAGCATTTCTTTCATTTCAATTAATTAACAAGCATTGTTTCCCTCTATCAAAAATTATAAAATGCATTATATAAAATTAACTATTTACAAAGTCATTTCCAAGATTTGTTAGAATTTTGCTGATTACTGTCAACCAAATATATATTTCAAATTAAAAATTTTAAGTGATTGTGTGTACCAATAAGTATTTCTTTGGGGTTGGACTTCTCTATTTTCAGGAATAAAATATTTTGCTCTTTGATTTTTTATCACTGTCATAAAAACACCTTGTTGTAAAATTATGTTGTGAAGTTATTTATCATAGTAATAGTAATTATATACCAATTCTCATGTAATATTGTTTTTCAAATGCCTGAAATGTTCTCTTACTAATATTTCATGTGTGTAGTAGTTAAAAGAGACTAACCAATTTCTATTAAAATTTGTTTCCTTGACAATGAGATAAGTTTAAATTAAAATGTGTTTGGTTACATCATTCTTTTGTCCTTTAATATTTGCTCAAATTTGTTACTGAAATTTGCTTGCCTTTTTTATAAATGCTTCATAATATTTTGAATTAAGAAATGTTAAGAATGCATTTTGCTATGAAATTCACTATTATTTAATTGTGATCATTCATATTAATAAAAATGCTTATTATTACAATTACATTGATGTAGTGATTAGCCATTTTCTAATTTAACCCATGATTGTTAAACTTTATGATAGAGATTATCATTTTATTTTAATTTATTTCTCTGAGAAAATGTCTTTAATATAACAAAATGTGTATAATGTTTGTAGTAATGCTTAATTGTTTTATGCAATATTTTGTAGAATAATTACTATTTTATATTGCAATCATTTACACAATGTAATTTGTTTGAGAATGGTTGTAAAATATTCATGAAGAATAAATGTGTTTTCTTTGGCACTTCAGTGGTTAACTTCAAATTCTATTAAACTGCTACTAGAGTTTGTGATTTTTTATAGAATGTTATTTCAATTATATTTTTACAATGTTTCTGAAAATGTTTATAAATGCTGATCCATAATTGTGTAAGACATTTTTCTTATATATTTTTTCAAAAAGTCTTAAATGTTATATAGATTTCACTGCTTTTTTTGAGAATGCTTTTTTCTGTAAATGATCTTAAAGTTTAATAATAATTGTTTCATGAAATTATTTGATTGCTACTTGTTAGAATAGCATCACTGTGATTGTAAATATCCTATCCTTTCAACATTTTATTTCATAGTGCATTTTTTCCAGTACCATCTACTGCTTCAAAAATTTTATTTGCACATTGCGGACAAACTAATTATATATGCTAGTTTTTTTGGATTATTAGAAATTTATACATCATATTATTCAAAATGATTTAGAGTCTACCTCTTTGTGCTTTGCTTTGAGAGTGATTTTATGTCTTTTTATAACAATGACTGCTTCTTGAAATTGTTTGTTAATTTAATGTCATGTCAGTATGAAATCTTATCACTTAATGCTAGAGTCCATTTACTCCTGAAATTTAATTATTTTGTAATAGCAAACTCTGAGTGACACTTCTATTGTTACATATTTTTAGCATATTTTTCAAATACTGTGTGTGTGGTAACACTTAATTTATTCACAAACTTATTCTATTGAATTAATTATTGCTGATAACTATATTGATTTTTTCCATTGGGTATTTTTCAAAAGCTTTCACAATTAACTTTTTGCACTTTTCTTCACCAATTAAATATGTTCTTTAAGTTCACCTGATCATTACTTCAATTATCATGTCCAACTTAAAACAAAATGTATGCACACATTCATGCAAAACTGATTCTATGGTATTGTATTAATTAATTTTCATGGTGTTAGTAACATTCCATTATTCATGCAATTTTGGAAAGACATGTTAAAGCATTATGCATATTTCAGTGTTTTTTTTTGTTAACGATTTTCTGAATATGTTTTAAGCATTGTTTGAATGATATTTCAATAATGAATATCCCATTAATTCAATAATTTATTTTCATAATGCATGTTCTTCTCTTATGCACAACCTAAAAACAAAAGTATTCCTGCAAATTGATTCTATTTGGTATTGTATTAATTAATTCCCAGGCCATTTTTAGTAACTCACTCAATTATTCATGCAATTTTTTTCAAATACATGTTAAAGCATTGCATGAATTTCAGTGTTCTTCTTTGTTAATGATTTTCTGTATATGTTTTTTAGGTGTTATAATATTATTTTGATTATGAATATTCCTTTCATTCACTATATTATTTTCATAATGCATGTTCTTCTATTAAAATGCATAAACTAAAAAACAAAAGTATTCTATATGATATCATATTAATTAATTTTCATAGTAACTCACTCAATTATTCATGCATTTTTTCAAAAACCTGTTAAATATATATTTCAGTGTTTTTCTTAATTAGTGATTTCCTTTATATGTTTTAAGCATTGTTATAACATTATTTCCATTATGAATATCCTTTTCATTCAACAAAATTTCCATAATGCATGTTCTTCTATTATTACACACAACCTAAAAACAGAAGTATTCATGCAATCTGATTCTATATGGTATCATATTAAATTATTCCCAGGCTATTGTTTAGTATCTCACTCAATTATTCTTTTGTTTTCTCAAAAAAATGTTAAGCATTGTATGAATTTCAGCATTTTTCTTTGACAATGATTTTCTGTAAATGTTTTAAGTGTTGTTGTGTTAATATTTCAATTTTAAATATTCCCTTCATTCAATAAGATTTTCATAATGCATATTTTTCAAGTACCATGTAAATACTAGTATCCTTTTATTCACACATTTGTGCAACTAATTCTATGGTATCACATTAATTGATTTTAAACTGTTTTTGGTAACTGACTCAATTATTCTTTTATTTATTCAAAAAGTGTGTTAAGCATTATATGATTTCCAGTGTTTTACTTTGAGAATGATTTTCTGTAAATGTTTCTAAGCATTGTTATAACAATATTCTCAATTATGATTATCCCTTTTGTTCAATATATATTTTCACAATGCATATTTTTTTAGTACTGTGTAAATACTAAGACAATTTATTTGTGCATTTTGTGCAAACTGATTTTATGATGTGCATTAATTCATTTATATGATTGTAACTCCATTGATTTCTTTTGCATTTTATCAAATAGCATGTAAAATTTCAGTGCTTTTTCTCCAATGGAATTATAAAATATAGCAGCTTAATTAATAAAAATGCTTTGACATGTGATGATAAATCTACATGAATGCAAGAAATGTATATTGTTACTGCTATCACTATATCTACATTGCACTGACTTGTGTTTAAATACATCTCTTTGACAAAGGCTTTATTTGATTTTAATTTCCAGTATAATTTCAACAGTGATTTGAATTTTTGCACTTAAAATATTCTTCTAATAATCATAATTTATATTATTATCATATATATAACTCAGAAAATGTTCCTCAGCATTCTTAAGGCCTAGGACACATTTACAATTTGAATACATCTTAAATTTTTTTTTGAATTTGCTGTTCATATTTTATAATATATTAAACAATTATGAATATATACCACTATTTAAAAAACCTTGTTTTCTTGCATTTATTTTTATGACAATTATTATTTCCAGAGCATTTAATATAACTTGGAAAAGCATACAAATCTTTATTTGAGAAAACTGAGTAAATGTCATCCCTTTTGCATTAATGTATTTTCTGTCAGATTAACCTTTATATAATTAACAGTGTTTAAACAAGTGTGGTTCACAACAATAAATGATTCACTTTGAAATTTCATTATATATTGATTTATGATTATCAAGTAACAATGTTGGTATTTATAAATGGATAATGAATTGCAAGCATTTTTGCATTTTCTATGTGTGTGTCTATGTATACATGATATTCATTTTTCTTGAAAAACTTGTGCTGTTTATATAATTACAACAATATAAATTTCATGCAATAAAGATAATATTCTTTATCCCATGAATACTTTAATACTATTGAAAAGCTTACAATTCTATATTTTTGTGAAAATATTTTCTGTTAAACATTGTTTTGTATTCAATGCATTGAAATAGTTGCTACTGTTGGTATTATTTATAAAACTAAAAATTGTGAATTTCATGTGACACTAAATATTCAGTCACTGCTTTTATATGTGAGTGAAATCTATTAACTCTTATAGAGCAGAGATATAATTTTTAATTTCAATTTTGATTCTTGTGGATATCAGTTGCTTAGTTTCTCTCATTTAGACAATGAATGCTCCAGGATTTACTTCTTCACCTGTTGAAAATTTAAGGACCCTCTTAGAAAAATACTCCACAGTGAAGGCTGCTAATACATATAGTGCAACCTCTCAACAGTCTGAGAAAGGTAGTGACAATACACCCATTCCCCATTATTCTCCAACAAAAATGTATTCATGCATTGAGTGTGGGTTTACTGGCCCAACCTCCTTATCAGTGCACTCTTAAATTGAATCCAAACATGAGAAAGATGGAATATATCTAGGTCCTTCTTGTGAGATTTACTTTACTAATGTGAACAAATTTGATAATAACTTAACCTCCCACAATTTCAAAGTTGTAAATGATCTGTCAACAACATTTAGTAAAGTGGAAACAGCTTGTCACAGTAGTTTTGCCTTCTACAAAAGTGATCAACTAACATTTGCTGATGTTTATTCTGTATTTTTTAATGCTTACCCTCAAATTACAGAAATTATTCAAGAGGATATAGACAAGCACTTCTTTTGAAAAGTGAACCTGTCTTGGGAAGTGGAGTTGGTGAAGGAAAAAATGGTGAGATAAAGAGTGTTCTACTATATTCAACAAGCTCTCCTGAGCTTGTCTTTAGTAGTGGCTTTAAAGATGGGGATTTCCTTAAAATGGTTGATGGAAATGCCAACTACATCACCATCTATGCAGCAAATGGCTCCAATTGGGTGCTGAAAAACATCAATAGATTTAGCTTTATACTGCACAAACAAATAAATGGTTCTTATATGCAGTTATAGCCTGCCTCCATCCAGAAATTAAAAAAAGAAGTGAAACATATTGCCTCACCAAGTTTTTCCCAACACAGGGTTATCATTCCCCATGTCAATCAATGACTTCTGCAAGTTTGAGGATTTAAATAAAATTTCTGTAAATGTGTACAGCCTCACTGATAGGAGCTTGGTGCCTGCTTACATATCTACAAGTTCTCATCCACAAAAAGTGAACCTCCTGTTGTTAGAAGATGGTGAACCAAGACATTATGCTGTAATTACCAAATTAAATGTCTGTCTTCATTTCCTTAAAAAAATGTTAAAATGGAATTTCCTGTGTTAAATGCTTGTCTGGTTTTGAAACCTCTACAAGTTTAATGAAGCATGAATTGAAGTGCAATGGGAATAGTGAGCCTACAATTACCTTCCCCCAGCCCAATGACAAAATAACATTTAAAGCATATAGAGCAAATAACTTTGTGCCAATTATTGCTGCATTGGACATTGAGTGCATATCTAGAAAAATTCAGTGTTTTGCCTGACCCACAGAATATTTTCACATGTGGATGACATTCACCAAACCCCATCTGGCATCAGCATATTGACCACCACTGAAAAAGAGCTAGTCTACACTAACATATTTTCAGGGGAGCAATGTATGAGGAGGGATGGAATGAACTTTGCAAAATTTCTAAAGCTTCATTTACTGCCAAGCAAAAGCATTGTCAACTGGTAATTTCACAGGCTGATAGAGAATATTTGATGGAGAATTTCACTGTTTGTGTGTTCTACAATGAACCTTTTGAACTCACATCTCATAAAGTAATTGATCATTGCCATTATACCAGGAAAGTATGTGGTGTTGCACACAACAATTGCAATATATTACATCACAGCACTCAATTTACTCAAGTTTTCTCACACAATGGCAGTAAATATGATATGTATTTGTATTGAAAAGCTTATATCTCAAGAAAAATGAAAGTTTGACATGCATACCCTGCACTTCTGAAAATTTCATATCATTTAGTCTAATGTTCCCTGTGTATAATTACAAATATAAAATTGGCAAATTTTGAAGAGTTGAGATTTTTAGATTCTTATCATTTGTTACTGATAGCCTGTCAAATCTTACAAGAAATATTGGTTCAGACAACTATGATTTTCTAAGAACACTCATGGGCCAACAGAAGGCATCAGTATTTATCAGAGGCAAAGGTCAATTTCCATATTAATGGTTTGACTCATTGGATAAATTTAATGAAACTTCACTACCAAATTTGGAACTTTGGTATAATTGATGAACCAGAAAAATATCTTTAACACAGGAGGAGCCTCAACATGAACAGAACAATGCTTGGGTTAATAAAGGGTGTACCACATTTAAAGACTTCCACAATAAATAATTAATGGCATATACACTGTTGCTGGCAGATGCACTTTGTGAATTTCATCTTGAAAGCAAACAGACATATGGACTGGATCCTGCACATTTTTTTACATTGTCCAACTTTAGCTGGAATGCCATGTTAAACCAACTAAATTTTATTGAAGCTGACATTTTAGGAGACATGCCAGGCATTAACTCAGACTGATATTTTATGGACAACAATCCCATGGTGGAGGGCTATGACCCTGAAAAAGAATCCATTATGCTATCTTTGGAGTGGACAAATGCACCACTAAATTATATTTTGAATGCACCTCAGGATGGAGATATTGGCTATTTCTTGAAGTTTGACCTGGAATATCTCAGTAATTTACACAACAGACATTCTGATTTTCACTTGGCACCACACAAGATTTTTATTGAAGACCAGGATTTCTTGCCATACACAAAAAATATTAAAGAGTCATTAGGATTGAAATCTGGTAAGTGGCAAAGTTGGTTCAAATGTTTTACAGGAGGGAAAAGTATATGGTACACTATAAAGTGCTGAAATATTATTTTGAACAAGGGCTAGAGATCACCAAATTCCACAGGGCACTACAATTTAGGCAGGCACCATTTTTAAAGCCCTACATAGACTTAAGTACACCAAAACATAATGCTGCAAAGAATGATTTTGAGAAGAACCTTTATAAGCAGTATTTGGCAAAACAATGTAGTCTCTAAGAAAACACTGCAGAACCCAAATTTTTTGGGGATCAGGAAGCAGCAGAAAAATTAATCAAGCAGCTAGAATTTAAGTCATTTAGCATAATTAATGAAAATTTGCAGGTCATGCTCAGAAATAAAGAAATTGTGTGGAACAAGCCAAATTATGTGTGTCAGACTATATTGGACATTTCAAAACTCTAAATGTTTAAATTCCAATATAATATAATGAAGCCTGCCTTTGAAAATCAAATTGCACTTTTATACACTAACACAGACTCCCTCCTCTATAAACTAAGGACCCACAATATCTTTGAAGAACTGGCATCATTAGCACACAACTTTGATTTTTAAACTACATATATAGTGAAACAAACAAAAAGACATATTTAAAGGTCAAGGATGAGCTTGGTGGTGATATCATTAGTCAGGTAGTTGCACTCAAGTTGAAAATGCATTTGGTTCAATATGTTTCAAACAGCATGTGAAATGAGAAGGCAAGCACTAAGGGGGTTTTGGGGGCTGTCAAGAATATGATGAACTTTGATCTCTTTGAATCAATTTTGGACTATAAAGAAATTCTTTGTCATTCAATAACAGCATTTAGAAGTCAAAATCATGATATTTCAGTCCAGAACACTAACAAAATTTCTCTTACACCTTATGATGATAAATGCTACTTTCTGGACAAATATCAAAGCCTGCTTTATGGACATAGAGGTAAACCTATTAATCAAGGTATGATACATTCATACATGTTTTTAGATATTGCAACTACTGCTTCACAGCTGAAAAGACCTGCTCCCAATATGGACACTGGACCTCCCCTAAAAAGACTCACACTTAGCAAATAGCAGAGAAAAAAATAGACTTGTATATACTCTTCCTATAAACTATTAAATTTGTTTAGATAGACTCATTTAACTGGATTTTGTACTACTTTGTAAATAAATTTTGTCTTGTGGCTTCATCTCTATTTGTGAACAAGTATTCTTTAAATAGCTATAATTAAGGAGTGTTCATTTAAATTCTTTCATTGCTAGTTTTCTTTTGCAGTATTTGGTTGTTTCAACTACACTGCCTACATAAGGTATATGTATTTATTTTCACTATATTACACATTTACCCTATTTAGGTAATGCTGCTGTGAAGGCCTCAATTTGGGAAGAGATTGAAATGTAAGCTGAACATTGCACCACTCTATTTACAATCTGTCTGCTTTGTCATAAATGTCTGGCATAATATTATTTTATTATTAACTTACTATGTGTTTAGGTCTGTGGTAATAATAGGCCACATTAAATAAATGGCTTAACACATTTCTCATGGCCACCTCTTGGGTGAATATGGAAATGCTGTCATATTTTAGAATGAAGGGGAAACTTTACAAGATGTATCTTGCACAATGCTGAACTTCATCCTTCAGAGCCATTGTGTTATGTACACTTTTACATTTAGCACAATTTATATACAATTGATGAATATATAGTTATAATTTTTTCACTTTGCATGCTACATCTTTGATTAACAATTATACATGTTGAAATATACATCTATACAAAATTTAAAATGTTATACCCAAGTGTTGGGTTTTACATCTATGAATTATTTTCCTTATACAGAATGTTGCATTATTAAAAACATTGTTACAATGAACATGTCATAACTATATTAACAGAAGCAAATATGTCAGTTTGCACAATTCTAAAAAATGAAAAATAAAACTTCTTCAAAGAAATCTAATTTAACTCTGTCAAAAACATTTCTTTTTATCAATAAAATCATTTCAGTGTGTTCCATAGGAACCTCCTCTCCCTGTCATCTTACTACTTTTGTGAATTTCTTCTAATGTGAAGAAATTAGCTAGTGAGGATGACAAGGCAGAAGCAGAGGTTTAATGAAAAGGTGAGCATTGATTAGGCGAATTAAACTGATGAGACAGAAAAACTTATTGGTGCTGTGGGTGCTCAAACATGGGCAACATGAAGGTGGCAGCATGGCATTTGAAATGTGGCAGTGCAGTGCTGTTATAGCATTGAATACAGGGCAGTGTTTCATCAAAGAATTCTTTAATTTTGCACACTAGTTTTGAGTAACCTCATCAAAGGAAACGGGTACCATCCTGTGCAAATAATTTATTGTTGATGTTATGTCCTAAATAAAAATATTGAGAGTTGTTAAAAATGGTATACATTAGAATTTTTGCATTTTGGTGGATAAGAAAATTTAGTTCTTGAACCTTTTTATTCAATATGCTATTATGTGGAAACAGTGTGACTTCTCCTACAAAAATTACATCAGACCTAAGATATGATTTAAAGTGTTAATTAAATTTTTAAATAAAATAGTGTATTCTGATTTGTGTTGCATTGTAACATCATCTACCAGGCATTGTCATCTGTTTTTCCTTGCTTTATTGTTATAACTATAGCAGTGTACTTGCAGTTAGGGATGTACTAATTTTATACTGCTTTACTTCCACATTTATTATTCCATTAACTTTAATTAATAGACATTATCATAGCCACTATTTAGGTGACAAAGCCTCTCAGTATCTCCTCTAATTATTGGTAATGGGCATCTGCCCAAGCCAATCTCCACATCCAGTATCATGTACTTGAGTAGATCCAGTTGGTTGAGTTTCACTTCTCAGCTCATTGATACAACTTATGTGTACCCTATCCTAGCTCAGTGTGTACTCAAGACACAATCAACTTAGTCTCTATTTGTAAAAGTGTTTCATGTACTTGCAACCTGACTTGTCACTAGCTGGATAGTTATAATTTGTATAGCCATTACTCAAATATATTTGGTTTTAAAAAACTAATCTAATAAATAGCAGCTTCCTATCCTACATTTAATAACTATTACATGCTCCGTCACATTATCATCATTAATTTGGATCTAAAATAATATAAATACAAATCCCTAGGTTTTGGAATACCAGCCATATTTTGAGTTTGTTAATTATAATACATGCAGGATAATGATCAGTAGCCAGCTAAACAAGAGTAAAAAATCCCTAATCCTAACCTAAGTGCACTTTTGTGGGCTGGCACAAAGACCCTTGAATCATTCCCATGATGGATCCAAGCCAATAATAAACACAACTCATTTAGCTTGACATTGTATTAAATAATCAAACCGTAATAAGTAAATAATATAAGAGGTCCAAAGACATTTCTTTATCAATTGTTACAACTAAATTGAATCTATTTATAGTAACTTGAAAAAGTACCTGTTGATTTCAAATTTTGAATCTTCCATCTGCCAATATGGTGGCTAAAATTAATGGAAGTGATTTCACCCCCTTCATTTGGTCAAAATTAATAGTATCAACAAATGCTAATTCATAATCAATTGCACTGATATTACTTGGTTGCAATCATACAAACTAATTTAAGATGATTTTTTACAATCCATTTTAATCACATTCAAATTTGATCTTAGTTCTTCTAATCAACTTTCTTCTATAGCAGCTTATTCATTTGGATGATGCTACACACCCTCCTCAGCTTGCTCTCCATGTACTAGTGTGTCTACTTTTCTTATTATCAATTCTGCTTGCTGATCATCCCATTTTGTCTTTTCAAATTCTGGATGTTTTGTCTTTTTTTAGTACTGCCTCACTTTTCATTGTTACTGCATTTGCATATTTCAGGAACTTTGCTTCTCTAATGTTCTCTGCTATCAGCATTATTTCTCTCAGTTCATTTATCTTCCTTGAAAATATCTTGTAATATTTTTGGTAGTGCTGTATTCCTTTTAATCCAATCATCAATGTCATTTGTGCATCAGCTTGACTTGTATGTGCTAGGTCTTCTCTTATTGCTGTCTCTGGGTAGAAAAATGTGAACACTTTCTTTGAACTCCTCATGTTTGCCACATCTTTATAGAAGAAGCTGATATTGTCTATTACTTCTTGTTCACTGATCTCATTTGGGTCATTTTTATTTATCCTCATCATTTTGACTATCTCTATGCTTTTGTTAACATTATAGTAGCAGTATTAATTTTTCCCAGACATCCATCCATACTATGTCATTCACTCCTGAAAATAGCATTATCACCTTCAGTATGAGGTTTTCAATCTCATTTTGTAGATCTTTCAATTGTATGTTTATCAGTTTCCCTTGTGTGTATAGCTGATAAGGGGTTATCAACCCTTTGATATACACTTTCTCATGATTGTTATTTCTTAGCATAATCTCCTTTGACTTCCTATATTCTTCTTTTTCCATGATTGTTCTTGCCTTCTCCTTTGTGTTAACATATGATTTATTTTTGTGCATGAAGGCTCATTGGTATAAAGATTGTTTCTGGTGGCATGCATATAAAGGATTTTCATATCTATCTGTTGTTCTATCTCTCTGTATGACCCTGTTGTTGTCAGCACTATTTCTAGGCTATCATTGCTGGATAGTTTATTTTTCCATCTGTTATTGTACTCCAAAATGCTTGAGTTAGTCCTCATCTGCTTAGTTTTAGTTGTATCTCTTCTTTTATATCTATTTTTGATGTAATACACTCAATGTTGATTGCTATTTGGTTATATGGCTTCAGTAGCTCCTCTAATTCTGTCTTTGTAAAAGCTTACATGAACATTAGCTTCATTGTTGCTACTGTTTGTTGTTCTTTGATTTTCTGATAGTTTCTTTCCTATATTTCCTTAGCTTCCTTTGTTACTTTGATTTCTATTAGGAAACGTTCATCACCTGTATCAATCCATTCTATTGTTTTCACCAAATTTCTTTCTCCCCACTTTTCAATATTTATTCTATAAATTTTTTTTTTGTCTTAAGAGATAGCAAAAGTTTTGAGGTTGTTTTTAGCTCTTCCTCATCCATTATTTCTCTTTATGATTTTGTAACCATCTCACAGACTTCTACTGGTTCTGTTATCCCACCTTTTCTCATCATTTCTGCACTTTTAATAATTTTAGTGAATGTGCATTGTAGCCTATCCCTTTCATATCTTTCCATAGCTTCTTGTAGAACTTGTTGCATGTTTTTCTGTTCCATTGCCTTTCTAATGTCTTCTTTGCTAGTCAATTTCTTCTTAAGTATTTTCTTGGTTGTTATCCATGGTTGATTTTCAAGTTGTCTTAGTCATGTTTCAGATGTTGCTTCCCACATATATTTTGTCATTGGTTCTTTGAATATTGATAGTTCACTTGAACATATTCCCATTTTGTTCACAATGTCTACTATTGATATTTTTTCCATGGGACTTTCATTTGTTANTGTTACAACTAAATTGAATCTATTTATAGTAACTTGAAAAAGTACCTGTTGATTTCAAATTTTGAATCTTTCATCTGCCAATATGGCTGCTAAAAATAATGGAAATGATTCATAATCAATTGCACTGATATTACTTGTTTGCAACATACAAACTAATTTAAGAGGATACTAATTTTTTACTATCCATTTTTATACACATTCAAATTCAATTTTAGTTCTTCTAATTGACTTTCTTCTTTAGCAACTTATTCATTTGGATGATGCATTACATCATTTCTGCCAATGGTTTACAAGCATTTTTTAATGTTGTATGAAAGCATGTATTCTTTAATTGTTTCTGTCATGTCTTCTTTGGTTGCTCTAGGATATGAATGACAGCAACTGTGTCTTTCTCTTTCTTTAGTAGGGTGGGTGCTTTTAGGTATCAATACACAGAGGTTCCTAAAATAAGCATACCTGCATCCATTCACAGACATTTGGCACAGTGTTTTTGTACATTGGGTGTTTGTGATGAGGTGGATAAATTTGTGGTCATTAGTGATGTTCTGATGGTTTTCTTAGGCAGGGAAACTTGTGTCCATTAATTTTTCTCTGGAGTTTTGATTGGCATAACCTCCTTTTCTTTGTGTGCAAGAACAGTGTGGAGTAAGCTGTGCAATGTTAAAAGCCCTTCTTTTGATAGATTGATGATAGGAGCTAGAATTTCTAAAGATTTGATTCTACTATGCTCACTCATTATGAAATTTTCACTACTGAGTGAGTGTAAGATGGATAACTCAGCAGAACTAACCAATCACAGAGAAATCATATCAGCATATGAAATTTACTGATTTGCCATTTGTTTGTATGATATTTATGTGGTGTTGGGCTTTATAAATTAATGTATTTGTACTCACTTTGCTTATTGTACATGTTCAAACTAAAAAAGCTTTGTGTAGAATCTCCACCAGATTTGATCTTACCTTAATGAACCTTAATCTCACTGTTTTAAAAATAGTCCTCCAACAAACTAGCCTTCAGTAGGTGTAACTCTAACGTTTTGAGTTATCTAATGCTTTTTGAGACTTATTATGATGTAATGACAACTTAATTGTTATTAGGTAATTTATATGTGCTTGTTTAGAATAGTATTGGCAGATATACATATGAACAATGATTGTGTTGTTCCTTAATGTTGCTCACCTGTAAATGTGCAACACTAATTGAATTTTTATGATTTTACTAAATAGAATTACACAACCTGATGGCAGAAGCTTCTTATAACATCTACATATCAATAACCATACACATAAAATACAACATGTAGCTGAATAACATTAAAACAAGGTAATATTTACTAGGCTGGTCATAGTCACCTCATATGTGAAATAAGAGTGGTTTCTTATGAATTTTTATCTAAAATAAAAATGGGTTTGTGCAATGTTAGCATCACTCAGAATTTACTAGTTTTTTTTGTTTAAGGTACTTAGTAGCAACATTCATCAAAATTACTTGAGCACATGTATGCACAGCTATGTTTGTTTCATTAAATTTAATCATTTACCTACAAGAAACAATTCATTGGTTGTAATAATCTTGAAGCTATTTTTAAAGCTATTATTTAAACAAGTACCTCTAAAATTGTGGTTTATAGTGCCTAATTTATGTCATGGTACAAAATATAAGAGAGATGAAAAAATCATATTGACTATGGTGTGCTTATATCCACATATTAGCACATGTGCTGATAACAGAACAAAATTAAATCTGTAGCAGAGTAAAAACAAGCATTTTTTGATTATAAGCACATCTGCTTAAAAGCATGATAATATGGTATCAATTAAAAAATGTCTCTTTCCATTTCCTCTTTTTGTTGATTTTTGCCAAATATGCTACATTTGTATGAATAACACAATTAAAAGATATAATTTTAACCACTTTTGCAATACCTGCTAGTCTACATTCTGAAAACATTCAAACCAATAACTCAATACATTGTTTTATCACACATTTGGAAAGACTAATCTATAATGCTTCTCATATGGCTTTGTTAAATATTACATTTCCCATTTGATTCAATAATATACATGATCAATCATAGAGCTATATAGATACAAATGGTATTTTTGTGAAAGGCATCCATATCAAAAAGACAGAAGATATGCTTAGCTTTGTTAATCATGTCTTAGCAAAAATTGATTTGATGGTTGTTCAACTTGATACAAATAATAAAAAAACTATTTAAGAACAAATTAGTTCTCTTTTACAAGAGTTGCCATTGCTTAAACCAGCATTGATATTGGATTTTGAAATTAGTAGTGAATAAGAGAGCTTGTTAAAAATTGAGTGCAATCTGAACTTTGACCTCTGCCAGCTCATGGATATTAACTTGGGGTGTTTCAATGACAACATCAAAATTACTTAGTCCTTCTGAGTTGACTGACAGTGATTCAGAAACATTTAATTTACTAGCTTTTATAGTGACTCACTAGTTTTTATAAATTTGTTGGGACAAATTTAGTTTGCATGTTTATTTTACTTGCTTGCACAAATTTTTCTATTTTTGTAAATATACATGACAATGTTAGTTAACTAATGGGAAAACTTGTATTATGTTTTCCAATGAAGAATTCTCTAATCCATGAAAAATTCCATGCATTTTTATTGCTTAGCTAGTCTATGTACATAATTTGTTTTTCAGGAATCTATACATTGCATGCAATAAGTTTCATTTTGTTTTAGCAAATTCAATTTCCTGTAAAAATTCTTACTGTAAATTTGTTTTTGCTTATATCCAAAATACAAAAATGGAAAAATATTCATCCAACTTAAACAGTACATGCATATGAAATATAGACTTACACAATAAAAGGAAATTCATTTTCTGAACAATTAGATATTGTTTATGTAAAAAGATTCAATTTCACTTTCTAAAAAATTATACATGTGCTGTTATCAGTAAGATTTATACATATACATGATTACTTTATAAACTGCTTTAACATTAGTTTTACACATTTGTAGATTTTACACTCTGGTCTTCCTTTGCATTGCTCAACTTTAACATTTCTTTTGGTTTATAAAGATTTTCTGGCTTTACACATTTATAGACAGTTAAATCTTTTTTTTACTTTGCACTTTTTTTCAGTTTATTTGATTTATGACTTCTTGTGTGTCAATAGCCTTTTACCTGACTTCACTTTTTTGTAAATTACAATTAGTTATTCACTTTGTATGGAATTAATGTGTGAATGATTTCTCCACTTTTTTCCCTCATATTGTAGTTGCCATAGAAATAAGAACATGTTATCCAGATGATTCACTGCATTAACTGGTATATCTAACATTACTTACACTCCCACACCAACTTTACATTTTTAAACATGTAACTGCTTGTAAAAGAGTAAACAAATATATTAAAAATTGTATTATTCATAAACAAAATTACAGATGCATGGTATTTAGAATGTGTGTCACTAAGAATTTTAAGAAACAAACACTATTTAATAATGTAAATAATGAAAAACAAGATGTATGAAATCACAAAGTATAATTGCATTCCTATTTGTAAAAGTAACATTTAGTCTCTAATTAATACTACATTCAATACTCATTGTTGTACAATTAGTGATAATTATCCTTTTATGATTTGATTGGTCACTTGTATGAAAAATCCATATTTGCTTGTAAATTTGAATAACAGACATCAATATATATTTTGCTTAATTAGTTCTGTAGTTACTCATCATTTATCACAAGTGAGTTACAATATTTGTTAACATTTTTAAATAGGCAAAGAGTCTTAATAATGAAAAACAAAATGTATAAAATCACAGAGCAGAAATTTGATTAAAGCAGAAATGTAAAAAACATGCTTGGTTAAATGTGAAATACTATAATATACATAGGTGATAAAAACAAAAGATGAAAATGTATGCTACAATAAATTGCTTAAAAATTTGTAGGATAATTACTAATAATAATGTTTTTTGACAAAATGAAAATCAATGCACATGATCAATATAGTGTAAAATCACTGGATTAACTATAGTGTGAACTGTACTAGAGAACATAATGTCAAGGCAGAAGTTTGCTTAGGTGAACATTAACTAGAGCAACCCTGATTCTAACAAATTCAAGGTAAGCAGGAAATATTGGTAATTTATCTTAGAGACATGTAACTGTTGTTCTATTTACAATAAAAAGTATCACCTTATATACACCTTAGCTATTAACATATTTACAAACATGAGAAAACACTAGACTGGCCAATAAATAACAACCAGCACTGACCAATGTTACAATAGCAAAAAGCAATGGATACAAAATTGCTTAACCATGGTATAAACACTACTATGACTTGAAAATGTATTACATATTTGGTTAATAATATCATTCAAACATTAAGTGTAAGATCAAATATTGCTTAAAAATATGAATTTTAATAAGTATTACAAGTTAGTACAAGTGATGAAGGCAAAACAATTAAATTCAAGGATCAAATGCATATCAATGTTTGTATGTGTAGATAAATTTGAGATCTAAACCACTCAAAGACATTATAACATCTATTATTGATTGAAAATAGGGAACTTAATAGGTGTTTTGTCAACAAATTCCTCTAAGCATTCTACACAAATCTGAGTGTTGAATAAAAACCAACATTTAAATGCAAATTTAGTAAAAATACAACAATAAGAATACCTGTATGATAAAAGCACTGTGAAATCAAAGTACCCATTTCATTGACTGAACTTTCATTTTAATTTGCCAGAATAATCATGAATTTGATCTATTCTCTAACATGATATGAAAGAAATAGGTCTTCCAATGTGAAGCTACATCATCCATCAGGTAAAAAATAATTAAGAACAAACAACCAAAACAGGGCTATTTGGAATAGATATGATTTACTAGATAGAACAAAGAACTATTACACTTTTGTAAACAAACAACTCATTATCTTTAAAAATACAATATTATTTCATAATTTATTTCTTGAGTATTTCTTCTTGAATTTCATTTTATTTTTTGTTAATTCAGTCTTCCATTTCTTAATGGAGTTATGTTGTTCAGAATGCTATGTCAGCTAATAATGCATTCTATTTGAACAAAAATAGTATAATAATCATTTATTTAAAATATAAAAAGACTTAAACTGTTGAATAAATTTAACAATCACCATCTAATCTCTGTAAAATTGAATAATGTATTGTCTTTTCTCAGGAATTTTCTTTCTTTTCTTTATAAATTATCACTTGTTTTGTAAAAACTAAACAAGTGCTGCTAGATCAAAGCAATCTATCCATAACCACCACATTGTTCACCAGCATATTTTTTGCATTGTTTCTTAAATTCAGTTGTTTTAAGACAATAATAATTGAATAATTGACATACCAGATAAATTCTTTTTAATTTATTGTCAAATAAATGAACAATGATGCTGGCTTTATGCAATTATTCATTCTCCCATTATTTAAAGGCTTATACATTTTCCAAACCCAATTTCAATTTGTTTGAATTTATGCTCTAAATATTCTTAAGAATTTTCATTTTTCACAACAGTTGATTGTCATAATAACAGTTTTTGAACACTTGTTCATTAAATATGAATTTCCACATCTAACATTTTCTTTGAATTTTCATTTTTCACAATCAATGGTCAGTATACTTACAAATTTAATTAGTTAGTGTTAGTGAAATATTAATGTGTCACTAGATATTATGATCCAGCATGCACCCGCATTTCATTATAATTATTAAATTTTCTATCTGTTTGCATGGTGCTTGGAATAAATCCTACCTACTTTTGTAATAAAATTATCCATTCTAGGCTTTTTATGGCATATTCTTCATAATGAATGATTAACACAATAGAAAGTGTTATTATGTGTTACAGATTAATTTCTCTGTTATAAGGCTTAGTGATCAAATGTACAATTGCATTTCATGATAAAAATTAATTTTATCTCTCTCTTTTACATGACTGGTTGATTATATTCATGGTTTCTAATGCAATTGAATTAATGCTAGGCTAATATTCACACTATGTGTTACATGTGAACATACAGTGGTATTATATAAACAATCAAATGTTATAACTAATGTGATTTAAAGGCTTTCAAGTCTCTGAGAGGCCGTAGTGTAGAGTCACTCAGGGCCCCTATTTTGATTAATTTGATTATTTGGTACTCTAATTTAGTGTTACATCATAGTGACATGACGTCATGATTGTTGCTATTAATTTATTTGTATCAATTTATTCTATTTTCAAGTGGAGTTATTTGATCATTTTATTATTTGTCCCCTTGATTCAATCTGACATGTTATTGCTTGTTCAATTTTGTGAGGGAACTCATGTGAAGTTTGTAAACATATCACAAGAATGTTATAAATACATGAGAAGCCTGTAGTGAACACACAATAAAATTTATTCTCACTTTAACATCATTTGATTTTGAATTTTATTACTAACCCTTTTAGATTCCTCATGGATTTTAATTTAATAAATTTTGATTAAGATCTTGCAACAATTTGGGAGTCACTCTGCTGTGTCTGGGGCAACAACTAGCCCCTTAACAGATGGCAGCCCAAATCATGGTCACCTTAAGTTACAGATACACATATGTGTAGGGAATAACAGCTTCTATTTTGATCATTTCATTTTGTACATGCACCTAAGCATCACAATGCAAATATAAGATGACATTGGCAAACGTGAATTCATGGTAACTACATGCCTTTTGTTTTATTATTTACATGAGTTGAGATAATAGAACTCTGAGTTAAATTGTTTATTTGAGCTAGAAATTAATACTTGAAGGCTTTTGAAGGTTTATTCTGATGCTGAAGAACTTTAAACTGAATTAACATTTCAAACTGTGCTCCAAGTTTTGTGAATAGCATTTGGGGAGGAAAAAGAAATTTCTGTCTTGCAAAATAATTTTGACCACAGGACCATATTTTGATTGAGTTGGTCCACATTGCAAATTGTAAACCATTCACCAATTTGCAGTTCATGAAGATATATGATTTGTTTGTGAGGTTCTTTAGAAACTGTGTTAAGTTCAGGAAATCAATCAAGAATTTTTTGCTAAAATTGCAGAAGCATATATATTTGTTAACAGTTGATTGACAGGTGATAATTGATGAGTCATAACCCATGACTTATTTGTGAGTAGTAATGACTTTGGCAATTTCATCACACAACTTTGATTCTAAATGGTCAATATCTCATGATGTCACATGTCACATGTCAAGTGGTGAATATTTGATGAGATGGTTTAATTAGTGACTCACCTTTTTGACAGCACCATTAATGGATATTTAATGAGTGATTCATGACATTTACAAGATGATTGATTTTTTCAATGATTCATGTTAGGGCCAATTTACAAATGATTCATATACATATCATGAGGGCTCAATTTAGTTTACATTCACAGCATGTTTTGATATAGTGACTAATTATAATACATGATTTGGTTGCTATATCACACATTATACACACTTACACATGCTTGCATACATTAAATCACATTTATGATTATGCATTGTTGGCTAATTTTACAACATTTTGTCAGATACACACACACACACATCCATTAATATTACAGACTAATTTTCCATGATTCTTGATTACATATAAAGACTACATAATGCAATGTCAATACAAACTGCTATCATGGGTTATTGAATCATGTTTTTCCAACCAATGAATATTTTCCATAATTTTAAATGCTTACATGTACAGTGCTTAACTTGTTTACATTATATGCAAAGGCTACACTTTGTTTTTGTTAATATACAAAATATATTTCCATTGTAAGAATTATATTTGTTTTGATAATATTAAAAATACAGAAAAACAAGAAATACTTCAGTACATGCAAAGTTCTTAATATAACAAACTACATCCTTGGAAAAAGTAAACATGGTTAAATGCACAAAGACATAATTTTGTTTTCTTAACCAATGAATATTTTTGGTGTTACATTACATGTAAAAAGGGTTACAATTTGTTTTGGTTAATATTCTTTGTTAACACATTCATCATATGATGTTTTCCTTAATTTTGATAGCTTACAAGTACAGTGTTTAACTCATTTTCAGGAATTTTTTCAAAACGTCTACATTTTGTTTTCAAAACAATAGTTCATTTACAAAAACAACATTTTCATTTTTAAACAAGCAAACTGTTTTAACCCATTTTGATAATACATGTGGAAAATATTAAATGTAGAAATTAATCAAAAAGAGATTTGATACTAATAAAACATTTAGAATTTTTATAGACAATAGTAAAAAAATGTTTTTACTAGTGTATGATTTAAAAATCAAAACAAATTTTAAACTATTTTGCTAATACATCTGGAAAAATTTTTAAACATAAAAGTAGTAAAGAAAAGCAGGGTAGTATATATGCAGCTTTCTCAAAATGATCAGTTTTCAATAACTTTTTACACTTTTCTATTGATTTTGATATGAAAAAAGTTGTTTTTTCGAAATTCTGGATTTGGCAGCAAGGCAGTAAAAAAACTACGGCCATACCCGTATAAATAATTATTCAATTATACCCCCATTTTTAACTATGTGCCAATATGTTTTCGAGCAATTTTTTGCGTTTTTTAGAAAACCTCTAGAGGTCTTAATAAAAATATCAAGAATGAATAAAGTTAATCACAATTTGGTTAAAGAGAGAATTAAATCTTTAAATATTGTGAATCAATGTCTGTTTCACATCAGGTCGACAGGTACAGGTCTCATTAAAAATTTTAGTATTACATTAAAGAAAAAAGAAAATATTTTTCCAAAATTATTTTCCTTAAAATGTTAAAGTAGTTCGATTGGATGTTGTATTTACAGATATGTCTTGTTCATACATAATCAACGCATAGAATTTAAATGGATCTGCAGGAGCACCTTGTAAAGTATATCGAAATCTAATTTCATTGATAGCATTTCGAGATGTATCTTTTTGTTTAGATAAATCAAATACAATTATTCCATATTTCTCCTTAAAATCAGAAGGCTTGATAAATGTACCTGTTGAAAAGTCATTGACACCGTCATTAAATCTAACAAATTCTGTATATAATCTTGGAAATTCACTAGTTGGATGAATCTCTACCTGTGGATAAAAATTATCGTTTCCTNTCAAAATCAATAGAAAAGTGTAAAAAGTTATTGAAAACTGATCATTTTGAGAAAGCTGCATATATACTACCCTGCTTTTCTTTACTACTCATAAAGTTAAACACATTAAATTTGATTATAAAACATTTAGAATTTTATAGACATTAGTAAAAAATGCATTGTCTAGTGTATGCATAAAAAACAAATTTCATCAATTTCCAAAATAAAAAACCGGATATTTAAGTGAGCATGGTAAAGGCCACTCTTTTTTAAAAACAGGACAAAATAAATTTAATAGTGTGTGATATGCGATTATTATAAGCAAGGTATGGAATATAAGTGTGTCTATTGTATTAATTTATCATCATCAATGTTGTTGTTGATATAAGTTCATATATTGTCATCAATGACCATCTTTGTTCCCAATGCATAGATAATTTTTATAAGGGTTGTTCATCTGATGGAGCTTTATGAGAGTCAAGATCACACAATGTCCAACAAAATATATCTAAGTGTGACATAAGAGATATTGTAGAATCTTGCCAAAACATATTTCAATACCATTTAGAAGTTACTCATCAAATTCTATGAGTATATGCGATATGTCAGGTGTGACAGATCCCAGAACAATCTCAACCTAACCTTGTTGCTTAACTTGTTAACTAAATTAATATGGCATCAGCACTCCTGAATGCTTAACATACAACCATTTATTTAGATTGAGAGTAGTGGATGGTATAGAGGGTTGAAACCCAAAACCAATTGATGCACAAGAGAAGATATCTTTGTTGGTAACAGCTCCAGACTTCTACTTAGACATTACAGTGGAAACCAATGGTTGTCTCAGTGCATGGAATGTTGTCTCAGTGATAGTGTGTACATGATAACTTAATAATTTAGTGCATTGATTGTTCTTGTTATTATAGCTATGTAAATAAAAGGAAATAATGCAACCTTGATGCTTTCACTTGTTAATTTGGAAAAATGAGATCTTGCTCAGGATGCCTGTAATTTTATTGAAGAAATTGATGATTTTAAATTTTTAAAAGAGCAATTACTATTATTGAATTTATCAACTCAAGTGAATCATGATTTCGCTACACATTTATTGTTGTTCCAGATCAGCATTTAAAGTAGTTTCAAATTACGTTATTTTACATTCTACGGCTCAAATTCGGCGTTATCTTTTGCACATGCGAAATCCGAATAATATTTTAAAAACATTGTCTACAAACAATGTTCTTAAAGATAATCAAATGAATTGTATAATGGGGATTGACGAAATATATGTTCAACCTCTTATCACATATCGCGGTGGGCATCTTATTGGTTATTCTGAAGATGTTCCAAATGCAAAGGCAAAACAGATTTTAGCAATAATGGTGAAATTCTTGAATGGTGGACCGGGATTTTTTGTATGTCCTTCTCCAATTTGTAATTTGAATTATTTCAGTATGATCTTTTCTACGAAACTATTACCATACTTCATAAATTAAATTTCAATTGCATTGCCGTGTGTGTAGTAGCGTTTTGCATTTTTATATTTAACGCTGCCCGCACCCGCCCTGTGCCCGTTTATCTTCAAATGCCCGGTGCCCGCCCGCCCGTTGGAATTCACCGGGAATAAGCGGGTGGCCCGG
>CABFPE010000117.1:1473167-1487042 GCA_900660155.1 Hofstenia miamia | reverse complement strand
TTAAAGAACGAGAATAAAATGATTCACGCAATGTCTTACCACTTTGCAATTGAATCGTTTGTAATAAACTGATGAATAATTGCAGTTCACACGACAAACCGTTGCCCATCAACCAATCAATTCCACACATGTGATGAAGGTGTATATGTGTAATTGCCTATTCTAAAACAAGATTGCATTTCTTTTACCTAATGCCTAACAAAGAAGTATTTAGGGATGTATTTGGTTTTAAGTGCAAGTTGAGATTTTAGTTAAAATATCATAAAAATACATATCAAGATAACTTTCAGCTTACAATATTAATGATATATTTGAATTTTAAGATATAATATAGCTGTTTGAATAGATTACAATACCTAATTAATCACAATAATTAACATTTTTTGACTATTTTGAGTGTCAGCCGGTACCTGTCAACATACACCTTAAATCAAAAAATTAAGTGCGTTTTCGAATTCAGCATCAAAAACTACTCTAGATAACAAAGTTTCATAAAAATCTAATAGGCCTTCCTGAACACCTCCCGGTTTCTCAAGTGAGCAGCCCTGTATTTAGAAGCCCTTGTGTTAGAGCATTGAATTAATAGAAGTAACATCTATAGTTTCTGGTGTAAATAACAACTCTGGTTTCTATTTGAGTTGGCAGCCTTTGCTCAAACACTACGTCAATGCTACAGTATATTATAGTATTTCACGTTTAACTATTTGTTTTTTACATTTCCACTTTAAATGATTTTACACTTTGTGATTTTATACATTTTGTTTTTTCATTATTTACATTTTTAAATGGAATGGATGGTGTTTGCATCTCAAAATTCTTAGTGATCCATTTTCTAAATACTATGCATTTGTTTACCCATTTACAAGCATTTATACATTTAGAATGGTGAAGTTGGTGTGGGAGTGTGAGTAATTTTGGATAGACCAGCTAAATGTAATTTTTTTGACAGGAAAACACATTTGAAAAAACAAAATGTAACCTCGTGCATGCAGTGTATAGATTCCTGAAAAACAAATTAAATTATATACATAGACTTGCTAAGCAATAGAAATGCATGGAATTTTTATAGATAAGAGAGTTATTCATTTTAGTAGTAAAGGCTGAGTGAAGTCTGTTACACTTTTTTCTTATTGGTCAAGGGGGGTCTGTACACTGTTTTTAGTTAATATCCAATATACAAAACGGAAAAATATTATGATTCTTAAACATGACAGGTGTATGAAATATAGATTTACATGATAAAGGCAATTTAATACTAGTTTTACAACGCAGTAATTTCATTGAATTTTTTAGTTTCTATGAATTTTCAGGGTTGTACACGTTTTTGTAGACTGTTACCTCTTTTGCTGACTTTGCATATTTATTCAGTTATTTGGCTTATGACTTTTGCGTGACTGTATACATTACCTGGGTTTTCTGCTTTTCACTGCTTTGGTAACTTTAATGTACGAATTCCTTATCCATTCTCATTCTAGTTGGAATAGAAACAATGACACACTCATTATTCACTGCCTTGAAGTTGATGTCTTTTCCATTGTATTGTGTAGTTGCCATAGAAATGAGAATACGTTTTCCAGATGATTCACTTTTCTTGTAGTTGATGTTTGCAGCACAATCGATTTTTTCCATCTATAGATATGAATTCTGCTCATCAAATTAGTCACAACTCCATGTTGAGATCACCTTCTAAACGCACAAATGGTTGTAAATAGTGTATTATTCACACGTAAAAAATACAGGAGCATGGTATTTTAAAGACAGGTCACCAAGAATCTTGAGGAAATTACAAACTAGTAATTTTTAGGTTAATATAGTGAAAAACAACCCCTATAAAATCGCTTAACCATGGCATAAACTCCACTATGACTTAAAAATTTAATACATATTCAGTTAATATCATCCAAATGGCAAAAATCGATGTGCATAATTTTTAGTTTAAGTCAGTTGTTAGTAAAAGAACTATGAACACATGTGATTAAAATGGGTTATTCAATAATATATCAGAAATCAATATGTATAAATTTGTTTGAAAAGTGGAAATTTACAAACATACTCAATTAAATGTGAAATATTACAATGTGAAATCTCATACCCTCGGTGAAGTCCAATTTATCCCCATAGTAAATGACCATCTTTGAGAGTAACTCTTTTATCTCTATTAATGATCAGTAGCACTGACCCCTAACGGTTAGTGCATTTGCATACATTCAAATGTATCTATAATCTGTCCACAAGTGATGCTAATTACTGACATTTTTGTGTTTAGGTTTAACATGTACTGCTGAATCAAACTGCTCACACTGGAGCAGTACAATGTTCCCTACATCAGATTTCATTGCTTCTCTCACTATGACGTTCGCAGTTAACTCAATTATCAAATAATGCCAAAGTTTACTGCATTGCACACTTGGTGAAATTACATTGTGGTATAATTACAGTGTAAACAAATGACAGGATTATATATAGATTTTGTTTATTTATTTAATATTAGTTAAATTATAATTTAACATCCGTCTTCCTTGTTCACTGGTGAGGTAGTCTTCTTTCGTCAAACAAAAGGCATTGAACTCATAGTTAAACAATTATTTGAGTAACATACAATTCGTAATTCATTTCATAGTTAGATGCAGTTGTAATAATCGTCAATTGTCTTAGATTATGCATTCCATTTCACGATTTCAGAGATTTATAACAATTCGATATTATATGTTAATAAAATTAAGTAAAATGTTCATTGATAGATCTTCTGAGGCACCATTTATGTCCATCAAGTCATTTCACCACCACTATTGCCATACAGAAATTTAGCTAATTACGTTCATGTATTAATCCAGATAAATTTAACAATTAAAATGAACGACTGAACTCTGCCAAAATTTTCAGTTTTCAAAAAATAATTAGCAATAAACTGGGTAAACTGTAAATTCTGCATCCATGTTTTTGTTGTTGTGTTTTATTGTTTTTGTAATTCATGAATTATTGACGCATTAAGTGTAGTATTAGCAACTTTTGTTGAGGTGATTAACTATGCCAATGTACTACACTTAGTAAGAATTTCTATTCTATTCTATGCATAATATTTTAATTTATACTGATAGTCACTTGTCAACATGTTTTCTTCTTATATATATCACTGTTTTACTACACAAGACCTAAACATTGCAGAATTCAAAGTAATACCTATTAAATTTTCTGACCATAAACCATTATTGACAAAATTTCTAACTGATAAACAAATAGGGCTAGCTGTTTGGAGAATGAACACTAGCTTGTTTAGCAATAACTATGATGAAATCCTAAACTTAATTCCCTAATTCACTCTGACATTTCTAATATATAGACTAAATGGACAATCATGATAGGAAGAATCAGAAACTACTTGCAAGCTAAACAGAAAACCATGGAGTATATTCGTTTTTGTAAAGTCAAATACTGCGAAAATTAGTTGGAACTTCTCTCCTAATATATGAACAAATATTACAAATTCAAAATATATTATAAATTAAATTTGGAAAATATTCAAAAATTACAGGCCTGATGAATTGGAATATATTAAAGATATTGAGCATGAAGTCAATGAAGGCAGCTCTGAGGAAATAAAAAATTATATTAATAAGTCAATTGATAAATGTAATATTGAACGCGTACAATGAACAACAACACTTTGTCAGATAATCAAGATGACATCATAAACACTTTCACTGATCTTTACAAAAATCTATAAACAAAATCGGACACTCACATTGAAAACAAAAATTTAACATATCCGCAAATTACACTAGATGATACAGGTAAATCAAGCTATTAATATATTAAGGACTCACCGGGGATACAAGACCCTTTGCTCAATTCTCGTTTCGTACTATTTATTATTAATTGAATCAATTGAAAATGATGGCTGAATTCTTCTAGTATTTCTAACACAATTATAAGACTATTAACGATAACAAGCTCATTACTCATTCATAATTATATGACAAAGATATGCTTACATATACAATTTAAAAAACCGAAATAGAATTAGTAGTCAAAAGCACTAGTGTTTCCAAGCATGCAGTTTTAGAAGCGCCTAATGTTCTGGTGGATTAGGACGTTGTTTTAACGATTTCTTGAAAATGTTAAATTTTTAATAATCTAATTTATTTCATTCCCTTGTGTTTAATACAAATGAATCTTGATAATATTTTGAGCGGTTTAACACTGCTAGAATGTATGACTGTTTTCGAGTTTTATATTTTACAACAGCCTGTAAATTTTAATGAATCTGTTAGCTTATTTACGTGTTTGTACATGGTAAACTGTATTTTGATAAACAACTTCTAATATATCTAATCATCTAAATAAATGCGGACTAAATTTTGAAACAAAAATATTGAAAAATTGAAATCTTTTAAAAAGCATTTAAAAATCTTTCTTAAGCAAAAATATATTTCTGGAAAATCATGGCTAGGATACAAATTTTATAACAATGACTATACTATAACTCATTAAAATAGTACTATAGTAATTTATCCATAGCCTGCAAAATTTATTTTGTAATTTATGTGAATTGTATATATGTGTTTTTGTGAATTTAGTGACGCTATTCAAATAAATTATCAGTTATCTAATTGTTAACAGTTATTTGAATAAAGGTTCTCTTATCTTATCTTATCTTACATGTTATTTGAATAAAGGTTCTCTTATCTTATCTTATCTTACATCAGACGTCAAGATCAAGTAATTTAAGGATAATTGAGAGTATTTTTATAAAATCCTTGCAACCAAGTTTAAACACAAAAGAAGACTATATTTATAAATTAAATTTGCCACTTTTTAAAATTTCAGAAATTATAATTATTATTGTAAAATCTAGTAAATTTAGAGGGAATAATTTGTAAAACTGACGATGACTTGGTAAGTCGAAATATATCTTGCATGTTCTTATTAAACTTCTAGTTTGTTGTTTATCGATGATAAATAGCGTCCATATGGCACTGGTATAGAAGCCATATATTTTCTCATTCTGGAATATATTTAAAGAACTCAAAATTGCACAAACGTAGAAAACTGAACTGATACAAAAGAATTTATAAGAAAGGATTCCTGCAACATGTTTATGAAATCTTTGATGTATTGGATTCCCATGCGTTCATTTTTCTCAATTTGCTGCTTATAAATACTTTAAAATTAAAAAATATATCTATTAGGACACCTAAATATGCGATTGTGTTGGATTTTTGTTTTACTGAGTTAAATTAATTCCCCTGGCTATGGAGAAAATATGAATCGTGGTTTTCTATATATGTTATTTGATTTTGGTTGAAATAATTAATAATCTTATCTAATCTATTCAATAATTTCAGAGGCCATCCGAAGACTTGGGTTCTTTGCAATTATACATGCAACATCGGCATATTGGAAAATCAAGATATCCCCGATTTTGACTATTGTAAATAGAAAACAGTATAGGTCCCAACACTGTTATTGTGGTTTGATATTTAGAACAGAGAATTCTTAATTTAAGACGTTGCTTTCTCTTAGAAAGCAATTTACTAATTAGCACTTGCTATCAAAGCCATATGAAGTTATTTTTTGACATAGTATGGTGTGGCTCCTACTGTCGAAGGGTTTGTTCAGATCAAGCAAAGCTAATGCTGTGCTACTGTCATAATCCAAGTGAAGGAGAATGCCTTCAATTACACTTAAAGCATGTGTCATGTAAAATTAAGCTCTAGATAAAAACTAGTTCTCATTATGGGTATTAAGGTATTCCTATATTTGATAACTTAGGATTTTTTCGAATTAGTGAAATATCTGGCAATTTAAGTTGTTTTGGGAATTTTGTTTTTCTTGACGCGTAATTGAAAATACCGAAAAAGGGGAAAGATTTAGAACATACAAGGTACTTTCGGCATTTTCTTTACTGAACATGGATCTAAGAATTTTATCACATTCTAAGTTATGGATTATGACCAATAGGTCAGAAATATATCCACGCAGACAAACTGACTTTATAAAAGCAAGAAATTAATCATTGAACAACATTGATATGGGATAAATATTGATTTTAGTAAAGCATATGACTCAATTGATCACGAATATTTGTTCAAGAGATTAGAATATCTTGGATTACCCGACATCATTGTAAATTTCATCGGCGCACTCTATTAAATCATATTTATTAAGCAATAGTTTTGTCCCCAGTAGTGCATGTACAGAGGGGTGTAAGGCATAGATGCCCCTTGTCATGTCGCAGTAGAACCGTTCTTGAGTCAAATACGACATGCACATTTGAGAGTGACAATATGTAGCAAGCGTGGACCCGTTCGTAATATTTGCATATATATATTTATATATTTAAGAAATGAAACGATGTAAATTAATTATATTGATTTAAAAGCAATTTTTTTTAATAAAGTAAGAAATTTCACTATTATAGAATTAAAAGTGAGGTTAGAAAACTGCTAATAAAAAATCTGTAGAATTCAATCCAGGTATTGCTATTTCCATATTTACATATTCATAATTTGCTTTAAATCACTTACATTTTAACTAAAGTATGCATATATATTATAATTCTGTAACACTATTTAATATAAACAGTTCATATTAACGTTATTGCTATAGGCGAAACTATCACTACTTTGTTCAAACCATTCGGTTATTCACACCTTTGCATCTTTTCCTATCATTGATATAATATGGCTTTTCCGCAATTTTTTAGATTGAGTAAAATATCTTACAATCCAATTAGCAACTCACGATGATGTAATTTATTAATCGACACATTCTGTAGAACTGTATTGAATGCCGCCGATTAATTAAGAAATAGTTCCCTAACTACTGAGGTATTGAGTTTATCCAAATGTATAACCATTAAGCCAACTGTTATAGTAAAGATATCGGCTGTCGACACTTAATTGATTTGTATGCAACTGTATTAGCTGTTGAAGAATACCATTAAGATTGTGTTATACATTTTGTTGTTTGACATGTAATTAAAATATACCTGAATCACATACATTAATAATGCGCAATTGTTTTAGCAAATAACTTCAATAAATCTTTTCGAAGATATATTTTTAATAAAGAATGTTGTACAAGGGAAAATGACATTAATAAATTGAGAAGCCGTTTATAAAATAACAGCGGTATTTGAACTGTGAAAAAAGTTGAAAAATTAAATAAAAAAAACTAAAATGAAACATTTTAAATTTTTTATTACCATTAATAAAAGTGACAAGATAAGAATTTGAACACTAATTCTTTTCTTCCATTGCAGTAGCACCAGACATTATTTCAATCAACTCAGTGGTGATTACGGCTTGACGAGTGCGGTTGAAGGAAAGTGTTAATTTATCAATCATTTCACCAGCATTCTTGGTGGCATTATCCATAGCTGTCATTCTTGAGCTGTGTTCACTACATGAGCCTTCTTTCAAAGCAAAAAATATTAAGTTAGCCAATTGATATTCCTGATAGGCTTCCAAAATTGGACTATCCACACTATCATAAAATGAAATATTTGGCGCAGCTGAAACGGTGTCAGTAGAAAGTACAGGAGTGCTGATGGATTCGTATGACACAACTGACTTAAACCTATTAAAATATATTGCTCCTAATTCAAACGGAATTCCAAGTTTTAAAATTTCAGAGGCGATTACTCCCGCATCCATAAAAGACGGCATAGTTCGTCCAACATTATTAAAGGATAGGGCGATATTATTTGCATAAGAACGTTGCAAAATTGTACGAATTTTATCACCAACTAACACCAACTTGTAATTATAATCAGGATTCTGTGCAATATCAGCTTTAATCGCTTTCGAAATGCCTGAATGAATACCACCGCATAGGCCACGATCACTACTAATACCGACAAGGAGTTTGGTTGGTTTACCAGTGACCTCAGCGCTTGCGTCTAAATTATCATAGAATGCAGTGGCAGATTGCCCATACGCTCTAGCTGGTTTTAATTCCTTCTCTGCTTTGCTGAACCTAAACAATTCGATTAGAAATGTAGTAAAGTCGAAATTTCATTTTAGATTTGATAAAATTGAATTTCTGAAATTGTAAACTTTTTGGGAGAGAGCAAAACTGGAACAGTAGATGCAGTCAGTTTTTTACTACTACTTGAACGAATGTATTCAAATGGTATAAAGAAAATTGAATTCCAGTAGTAAAAGCTTTTTCAGAGTTACAATTATACAATTAAGGAATTACAAATAATGCATATGAATAAAACGTTCGAATATTTATCCTAATGATACAAATGAAATATATGATTTTCTCAGTTAATACATTATTAGCTAGAAGTATTGACACACAACTTTAACTAAGTAATTGAATCGCTATTCATCCTTATTCTTAGTAAAATTCTAATAACAGTGAATAAACAGTGAATATATTTTTCTAAGTAGAATATAATTCTCGACATGTTTCGCGGGAGGCTATTTTTCAAGTTCGTCATAAATATTATTTCAATTCACAAGAATCGAAAGCGTAAAATTAAAATAAACGCATCAACATCACTACCAGAAATTTTTCAAATGCGATAATAAAAACTGGGAAACCATTAATTCTCTGAAATTCTTTTCCGAGCACACATCCTAGTAAATAGCGGCGAAGTTTTAGTTTGAAATGAATTTATAGATCTGTGCTGATATTCTTGAATAACTCATTTTTTTTCAAAAAATATGTTACTTAAGCGAATATTTATCGCCATCAGTGTTTACCTATTCACACGTGCTAGTAATTATGTACCTCTATATTGATAATATTTAAACTTTGGATGTATTTAGTTACATTCCTCATTGATTTTACACTAAGTAGTATTTAGTATTCAGTGTGCATAAGGTGCTCACACGAATATAATAAACATGATTAGAAGCACAAAATAACCAATAATGGAGTTATGTATCATTACCATTATATACAACAGGGATATCGCGCGTTAACATATGAACAGTATGTAAATCCGGCAGGACTTAATAAGAGGAGTGAACTAAATAAAAACAATATTATAATTTAACAAATTAGGTTGCGAAAGTGAACACGAAGATTTATGATGTTCGCGTTTTTCGCTATCTGCCTTGAAACGTTTATGAATTAATAAATGAGATAAAACGTTAAAATTACTTAAAAAATTGTTGCGCCTGCAAACTGTGAATGAGCGGCAAAAATTAAAATGCATGACAGAAATTATGAATAAAATTTCTTAATACAGACCCGTCCAAAAGAAAGTAAAAATTTCAGATACTTTTTATTTGGCGTATTATCAGACTATACAAATATATATTCTTACATGTTTAGTGTGCAAAATTACTTGTTGAAGTTCAAACTATATTTTCATATATTAGTTTACTTCAAAATCTTGTATAGCACTCCAATTGAATAAAATAAGAAGTACGTAATCGATTTTCATTTGCTCAAAAGAAAGTAATAATTTTAAATCATTCAAGTTGACAGCGTTGATCAGTGCCTCAGTATCGCATAATCTCAGTATCTCTTCACAGCTGCAACAGCTTTAATATGCCTCGAATTTCATTATTCAAACGTCAAAATCTGATTGATCTTAGTACTTCTGGCTCCTCTCAGCAGAATATTGCTGTGACTCTTGGAGTATCTCAATCTGCCGTTTTTAAGATTCTGAAGAAGTATAAAACTAGTTGCTCTATCATTGATAAACCCAAATCAGGTCGTCCTACAAAGCTAAGTGACCGCAGTAAGCATCATCTTGTTACTATATCAAAGAGAAATCCAATGCTCACATCGCGTATGTTCAGGGAAGAAAGTAATTTGCAACTCTAAGCACTGTTTTGCGGCACAATAATCTGTTTGGGAGGGTAGCAACCAAAAAACCATCACTTAGTAAGAACAATAAAGTCAAGAGATTAGCATAGTGCAAAGATAGAAAAGATTGGAATGTCCAGGATTGGAAAAAGATCATATATACAGTGTAATTTCCAGATAGTGTCTAAATCCCGAAAATATGTTCGACGTCCTAGAGGAATGGCTAACCACCCAAGGTATCTTCAGGAAACACTGAAATTTCCAAAGAGTATAATGGTGTGGCGCGCTATCAGAGGCGATGGAGAAAGATGTCTATTCAGGGCTGCTAAGAATGTTGATTCAGAAGAGTACAAACGAATTTTAGACACTGCCTTGCCTATGATTTATTCGTCTCGCTTTTTTCTACAACAAGATGGGCAAGAGCTCACATTTCGAAATCCACCACGAGTTATTTTCAAGAAAAACAGATTCGCATGCTAAAGGACTTTCCAGCTTAGAGCCCTGATCACACTGTGATCGAAAATATGTGGTCGAAGGTGAAGGACGGTGTCTCAAAACATAAAATATCCAACTTGGAAGACTTGTGGAATACCGTGCAGCAAAAATGGAATGCCATTCCAAATGATTACATCACCACTCTGTACGATTCCATTCCAAATAGAGTCAAGGAAGTTGTAGCGAGAAAAGGTGGAAACACAATATATTAAAGTATTAGAGACATACCATAGCGAACTGTTATTTTCGTTATCATTTTGCAATGTTGCTGATTTATTAGCTTGGTATGTGTTCGTTAAATAAATAAAAAATAAAATGTTTCAATTATTACTTTCTTTTGAGCCCCTAAAAATTGATTATTAGTTTTTAATGGCATTAAATAGCCTTGAGAGTTAAATGAATTAACAAAAATGTTACTACCAACGATACGCTGATGTTGAAGCAGAAACTTAATAAACGAACAGGTAAAAAAATTTCTCAAAATTTACAGAATATTTAACTTAACGTAAATGCAAAGTTAATTTTAAATGATTGAAAGAAGTCTAGCATGATTCTTTCCGCTCAACAGCCAACCACGTCGCAAAACTGATGTTCAGCTGCTATACATTAAAGTGTGTGGAGAATGAAGAGAAATTTTTTGTAATTAGCCTACAAAGAAATAAGATTAGCTTAAGCTAAATTCATTTTGAAACAAATTATTTCTTATAACTAGAGCAACTCGAGAAAATGTCTTTGATATGTACTAGTAAACTCAAGCGTAGAACATAGTTCATATTGCTGGACTTAGGGTTTCATACTCAGACACCTGTACACCAGCTAAAACAAGATTAACAAAATTCTAAACCTACAGTTTTACTGTCAGATTAAAAAAGGTAGTTTTCTAGAAATGAGAAAATTGCAATACTACATTGTGTGTATTAGAATATATTTTCAAGCAGTATGAAATTAAGCTATGCAAATAAAATTCTAATGAAATACTTGTCATATTGACTACTACATTTACGTACACAAATTCCCTCAAAATGTGATTTAAATAAAAACATGAAATTACCTATACCTAACATTTAATTTCTATAAACCTGTTGAAATTTTGCATTGCAACTTGTTGCATCATTTAGTAAAATTAATCTGATGTTTTAATTAAAATTTGCTTTTTCAACCACAGTATTCAAAGTTTTGATAAAGTAAACTTTTTAATTTTATATGAATTCTATGATGAAAATTTTATTTAACATTAACATTTTTCGTAAGCAAAATATATTTATACAGAAAGAGTGCAAATCAAATTAAAAGCAAACTGATATACGTTCGACTATAGTGGATAATTCTCAGAACAATTAACTATATAGTTCCACCGACTTATTTTTTACCGAGAACGTGTAAAGTGTAAGCCTTATTTCATAGTGTCATCATAATATGTAAACAAAATTACGTAATTTACAGCTGCAAAAATATACAATTGCAAATTTTGTTAGAAAATACCTTGATGCAGCAATCATTTTCATTGATGATGTGATTTTAGAAATATTCTTTACACTCTTAAGGCGCAAAGATATTTCCTTGAGTGTGGCAAAATTTCTGACATTTTGATAAGCAGGAGTTTTTAAAGAACTAAACATCTTTCTGTAACCTGCCCTCAGAAATCACAAACGTCCCTTTGTGAAAAAACCTTAAAATACATAATTACATAGAATAGCTTTTTCTAAAAATTTAAAATTCATATCAATTCTTGTTTAAAATTCAATTTGAATATTTTTGAGAAATTTAGTTTCTGATGGGAACTTGCTGTGTTGAAGAAGAAATTTATAGAAAACAGCAGTTTAGTTAATCACCAAACTTCAACAATTAGTTTCCACATTTGTGTATTACATCATATGATGTAATAAATGAGTTAAGGGATAATTTAATATTATTCATTTTTAATTGTTGTGAGAGGGGGGAGGGGGGAATAAATCAAGCCCAACAAAGTAATGAGGATGGGAAAGTCATTATGAATTATAAATTAACTTATTGATATTTTTTTTAAATATGTAAGGCATACTTAATAATAATAAAAATTATGGGTATTTTTTTGAAAGTTGTTGCAGAAATATGATGCTGCCATTAATTGTTTCTTTGTAAGCTGGATAGTTTAAGCTGCAAAGAATTTTCTGATAGTTATTGTTTAGATAATGTAAATGTAAATATTTATAAATGTAACTAGAGATAAAGTTGACAATCATAGATTTTGAAAACATTGAAATGCCTTTGAAGATTTTCTAATTCACTCAAAGGATTTTCACATAAATTTAGTACAACACTCCTAATTACAATTTGGAATTCATAGTAGATTATGATGATAGCACAGTGGCAATAAACAGCATGTAAAGTCATGGCATGATGGAAAGTAACTCCTTGTACAATAATTTAGCTGCAAGCTCTGGGCACTTGAAGAGAACTATGAGGCCACCAATATTGAGATGCATGCCCTGGTCAAATCTCTCTGCAAATTTTGCTACTTCCTACTCAGTAACCTCTATTAGGCACAAACCAAAAATAGCACTCTTGCATGGTTACAGAATTTTTTTGAAGATTGATCAAGTATCATTGCTCACTAGATTGAGTGTAGATTCATCCAAATAAAATCAAAAATAATCTGCAAATGTTGAGCAAAGCAAGAATAAGATCAAAGAAACAATGATTAGAAATATTGTATTTAGATCAATTAGATTAATTTAGATTTATTTGTATTATGCAACCAAGAAACAATATGTGTCAAAAATAAGAGATTAGTATCAGTTGATAATAATAATTTTGGCGTAATGAGGGGGTGAAATCACTTCCATTATTTTTATGTAACATCATCCACCTGGCCTATTTGCACCATGTATTATTGTCGATAATTATCACTCAGTAAATTGTGGGGGAGGAGTTACTAAGTTATTGAACCACAAAACTTTTCCTTTTTAGTTAACTTGTTAAGTTAATTGAATATTAATTATCACTGTTTAGGTGATGGAGCCGTGTGATGTTTCCTCTTCAGTTCTTCTGTGGGCTACTGCCCAAAGCTGATCTCCACAACACAGTTCCCCTCCTTCATGAATGATGACTGAATCCACTGCACCATCTCAGCTCAACTGGAACTAATTTTGTGTACCTTACTTTAGCTCAGTGTGTGCACTCAAGTCAAGTTGTAACTGACTTAAACTCAATTTTGTAAAGTGTTTGTTGATTTGATTAAGTAAAGCAATGGGCATTGACACTAACTGCATTTACATAATATTAAGGTAGCCATTACCATAAAACTATTGGCTTTGTAATCTAACTAATAAGATTGAAGTTTCCTATACTTACATTTAATAGTACTACATGTAAAGTCATTTATTCAGCCAATTATAGTCTAGTCTCCTACTATTAAGAATATATATATTCCTAGGGTTTGACTATCCAGTCGTTTCAAGCATTAATTATTTGTATAGATCAATAGTCAGACTAGGCAAGAATAAAAAAACTCCTAACCATAACATAAGTGTGGTTTCGTGACTGGCACAAGGACCCTTCGAATTGATCCCATGATGGAATCCAGCCACTACTCAACACAACTTGCCTAGCTGCACATTTTATTAA
>CABFPE010000117.1:1452542-1472881 GCA_900660155.1 Hofstenia miamia | reverse complement strand
TTAAATTCAAAGCTATTTATTTAAAAATTCTAAAGTAGCTGCTGATTTTGAATTTCAAATAATTCTTCTGCCAATATGGCTGTTCATACGTAAGCATAATTTCGCTCATTGCAATTTGTCAAATGTTACTTAATCAGCTAACATATTTCTCTTAATTTGCACAATATTGTAGCTTGGTTGCATCTTACAAAATGAATAGAATAATTAACTAAATTTTACAATCATATTTTTGATTATATTTAATCACTCTAATTGTTTGATGTTAATCCTTTGTTTGTTGCAGCTATTCTTTTTGGGATGATGCTACATTTAGCTGCCATCTTGGCAGACGAAAAGTTTAAATTTGAAATCAACAGGTACTTTCCTGGAATTACTATAAATACAAATTAAATACTGTATGCAATTGATAAAGATATTTTGTTCTACTATAAGAGTTTGATTATTTAATATGATGTTGAGCTAATTGAGTGGTGTTTAGTAGTGGTCTGGATCCATCATAGAGAATGATTCAAGGGTCCCTGTGCCAGACCATGAAAGTGCACATAAGTTATGTGTAGGAGTTTTTCTCTTGATTAGCTGACTAGCAATCATTTAATACATGTATTAAAATAATTAACTTTGAACAAATGGTTGGATAACCAAAACCTATTAATAATATATTAGATCCAAATTAGTGACCTATAAATGACAGATAAAGTGACTGAACATGTATCAACTTATAAATGTAGGTTAGGAAACTGCTTGATATTAATACATTTATTAAAGCCAGTATATTTCAGTAATGGCTACAAGTAACATTAAGTAAGCAGCTAGAAACAAGTCAGGTTGTGAACAAGTGGAACACTTTTGCAAGATAGAGTTTAAGTCGAATTGTGTCACAAGTGAGTGCACCTTGGATTTATACTGACTGAGGTGACCTTTAATTCCAGATATGTCATGATCAGCATGAGATCTACATGTTGGATGTCTTTGACAATTGTGAAGCATGTTACTACAGAATGATCATCATTTCCTGGAACAGTAAGCTGAACACAAGAACATGATAACAGAGTTCCCCAATGAGGTCATACACCTTGACCTAGAGCAGCTCACCAAGGNCAGAGGATACGGCAACTCAAGTCCAATGCTTGGGTTCAATTGATATGGGTTCTTCCAAATTAAAGATGACTTCTCTCTCAGGAATAGTAGCTAGTTGAGTAGCTCCCTGGTCTTTGATAGTGATGGTATTATTTTTAAAATCAATTACACACGAGTTTCTTTCCAAGAAATCATTTCACAGCAAGAGATCATACGGGAGGTGATGATTTGACATGTTGATTACTAGAAGATCCACTTCAAATGGTTCAGCGTGGATTTTTATTGAAGTGTCCCATAACTTCCCTTTAAGAGAAAGAGGGTTTCCCGAAGCATTGATGAGTTTTGCACTGGAAGGATCCAGAGAGCTTTGATTTAAACATAACTCTATTAGACAACGCATCCTCTTGGCAATGTGAGTTGTTGACAGCACCCTTCAATTCGTGAATTTGCAATTCCAGGGCAATTGTTGACTCCAGCATTTGTCATTCCATTCGCTGGTAGGCCACGTGTTGTGTGTTGATTTTGGCTTGGAGAGACTCCACTTGGGGTTTGCTTTCCATCCTCAGAGCTGTTGTGATAATGCCTCCTTCAAATGATCAATTTCTGTGAGGTGCACATCAAGCTGGGGTGTTGACTGATCATTACCTCTAACATAACTGTGAGGATGCATGGGAATTGGAGGAGCATTCTGAGAGTTTAAAACACGTCACATATTTTGATGATATGATGGGCTCATTGCACTTGCATCACTCTACAGGATGGTAGTGGCATTCTGATTCATCCTTTGTGTGATTGGAGTGGGAGAAGAAGGTTGGGAAAAATTAAGTAATGATCCAATGGTACAAGGGGTAATGTCCTGGTTATCAATGCTTGCACAGGGGACACTCTGAATTGGAGAAGTCCCAAAAGTAGGAGAGTAAGTAACAGTATGACTAGAATCCATTATAACTTAGAGAGCAAAACAATAATTTCCAAAACTGACAGTGGGGAGCACTTCCACACACACAGAAGCAAAATGCTACTTAAAGAGGTAACAATAACTAACAGACCAAATTGGGGAAAATGAACATGGCGGTATTTGGTAATAAATCCAACGTATTAAAGCACTCGTAAAAGAAAAACAAACAAGAAATTTAACAATTGACATCAGCCAAGTAAGACGCACTAATGGCTTAATTTCCATCCTTCAATGGTGACGAATTTCTTATTGAATACATCATTAGCTTACTAACTATTATGTCTTACAGTAATAAGGGGAAACAACTATCCCAGCTGATATGCACCAAAATGAAAACCAACTAACAGCCAAACCATTGAAAGAAAACAACAAGATTAAACAGTTATGTGGTCACTTTAAGGCTATATATAGGCATAGGGAATAAAAGAACTACAACATCTATTGATTGAACATGCACCAATTAGAACACACCTCAAATATACTATGCTGTTGTCATACATGAATATACACATAGATATTGTAAAATCAAAACTTGGAAGATTTTATTTGAAAAAAATAAAATTCCATTTTTAGCTGCCCAATCTTAAAGACCACACAAAATGTTATTTGCATATGATATGGCATTTTGTCTTTTAGATATGATGAAACAATCTTTCAGCTGGAACACTAGTTGCTGGTGTTTGCAGAATAGATTTTGCAACATTCAAAAGATATGGAAATCTGTTTTGGTTTGATTGCCACTAAGCAAAAGGATTGGTGCTTACATCCTGAGAAATAACTTTATATTGCTCAGGCACTTGACAAAATGACGTATTTTCATCTGGAAAAGCAGTGGTGTTATCACTGTCAAAACTGTTGTCCATTTCCCATTCATGATATAAATGTTTTTTCTGCAGGCTCCTCAGACAATGTTGTAATTTTTGGGCAAAGTGTATTCAACAATTCCCAGGAATTAAATTTTTCATCCTTACTGGAGAAACATGACAAACTCTTATATCAAATGTCTAAAGCTGTTGATATCTTAGCCAGCCAAATAGCTTCAGGAATTGATATTAACAACCTATGGTGGTAATCACTGACAATTTGCTCTTTTAAATTAATGACATATTGTAGAATCGTGGGCTGGTAGGGAAACTTAACTAGAAACTTAATTGACTCTGCAAAAGGTTTAAATAGCGTTTACAATACAGCCATGATTTCAAGAAACAGTATAACATAGAACTTATAACTTATAGATGTAACATTGGTAATTCATCCAAGTAACAAAACTACTTTAGGTAAGATCCAAGATGACCAATTCCTATGGCTTCCAGCCAAAGCAGAGCATCCAAAAGTAAAGTGCTTAACCTATTGACTGGTGCTACCATATTTGTCTCACTTTTTTAATTTCTATCTCACATAAAAAAATACAGGATCTCATTTTCATTGTTATCTCTTAGCTCACTATTAAATAATCTGTAATTGCCAGATATTCATGCTAGCCAACAGCATGGTATTATCACAGTGTTAGGTTGTATAAGTGCATGTACTTGTTGAATTATGAATGAAAGGTTTATTATTTCCCTATACATAACTGTAGACATAACTTAATGGATCCACAATTCAGACTGGATAATCAACAGACCTCCAGAAGCAACTTGTCGCCTTGTGCTAGTGAAAGCACTCCCAAATTGTTGCTGATCTTAAGCAATAGTTTTCATCTAGATAAAATATAAATAAAAAATACAATGGTAAAGACAGCAGTTGAGAGTAGATAAAATCTATTAAGCTATCACTACAGTTCTTTCAGGTTTTATACAAAAGTTTAGTTATTACCTGCCTTTGTTTACAAAATCAGTTGTCTACATAGCTTAAACATGATCAATATATTTTCCCTTGTAAATTCAATTTGAGCAATACTAATAAGCACCACTGAGGGGACATCAAATTAACAACAGCAACAACCTGAGATCAAAATTAAGGCTGACGTCATAGTGACGTAAAAATACAGAATAATTCCTAAAGTATAAAATCGATAAAAGTCCCTGAGCAACTCTACAATATGTTGGGTTGTCTTCTTGTGGTTTGAGTGAAAATCATAACATTGACAGAGATGGGAAAATAATGGAAGATGTATCCTGAGTTTCATAGCCTAACAATTTCAACACATTTTCACATGGTTCAAGAACATATTTAATTTTGGAGTAATCTGAATCAGATATCATATGAGGGAATCAGCATCAAATGCATTCTCACTGGATACCATTTGCTTTTTCTATTATAATTATCTTACTAACCATTTTAGCTCTGGTATGAATTTTATAATAATGAAACTGTAACATGCAGCAATAATGTGGGAGGAACTCCACTGTGCCTGGGGTTATAACTCACTCCTTGACAGATGTGAGCCCATATTGTGGTCACTTTAAGGCTACATATAGGCATAGGGAATAAAAGAACTACAACATCTATTGATTGAACATGCACCAATTAGAACACACCTCAAATATACTATGCTGTTTTCATACATGAATATACACATAGATATTGTAAAATCAAAACTTGGAAGATTTTATTTGAAAAAAATAAAATTCCATTTTTAGCTGCCCAATCTTAAATACCACACAAAATGTTATTTGCATATGATATGGCATTTTGTCTTTTAGATATGATGAAACAATCTTTCAGCTGGAACACTAGTTGCTGGTGTTTGCAGAATAGATTTTGCAACATTCAAAAGATATGGAAATCTGTTTTGGTTTGATTGCCACTAAGCAAAAGGATTGGTGCTTACATCCTGAGAAATAACTTTATATTGCTCAGGCACTTGACAAAATGACGTATTTTCATCTGGAAAAGCAGTGGTGTTATCACTGTCAAAACTGTTGTCCATTTCCCATTCATGATATAAATGTTTTTTCTGCAGGCTCCTCAGACAATGTTGTAATTTTTGGGCAAAGTGTATTCAACAATTCCCAGGAATTAAATTTTTCATCCTTACTGGAGAAACATGACAAACTCTTATATCAAATGTCTAAAGCTGTTGATATCTTAGCCAGCCAAATAGCTTCAGGAATTGATATTAACAACCTATGGTGGTAATCACTGACAATTTGCTCTTTTAAATTAATGACATATTGTAGAATCGTGGGCTGGTAGGGAAACTTAACTAGAAACTTAATTGACTCTGCAAAAGGTTTAAATAGCGTTTACAATACAGCCATGATTTCAAGAAACAGAATAACATAGAACTTATAACTTATAGATGTAACATTGGTAATTCATCCAAGTAACAAAACTACTTTAGGTAAGATCCAAGATGACCAATTCCTATGGCTTCCAGCCAAAGCAGAGCATCCAAAAGTAAAGTGCTTAACCTATTGACTGGTGCTACCCTATTTGTCTCACTTGTTTAATTTCTATCTCACATCAAAATATACAGATTCTCATTTTCATTGTTATCTCTAAGCTCACTATTAAATAATCTGTAATTGCCAGATATTCATGCTAGCCAACAGCATGGTATTATCACAGTGTTAGGTTGTATAAGTGCTTGTACTTGTTGAACTACAAATGAGAGGTTTATTATTTCCCTATACATAACTGTATATGTAACTTAGTGGGTCCACAATTCAGACTGGATAATCAACAGACCTCCAGAAGCAACTTGTCGCCCCATGCTAGTGAAAGCACTCCCAAATTGTTGCTGATCTTAAGCAATAGTTTTCATCTAGATAAAATATAAATAAAAAATACAATGGTAAAGACAGCAGTTGAGAGTAGATAAAATCTATTAAGCTATCACTACAGTTCTCTCAGGTTTTATACAAAAGTTTAGTTATTACCTGCCTTTGTTTACAAAATCAGTCATCTATGTAGCTTAAACATGATCAATATATTTTCCCTTGTAAATTCAATTTGAGCAATACTAATAAGCACCACCAAGGGGACATCAAATTAACAACAGCAACCTGAGATCAAAATTAAGGCTGATGTCATAGTGAAATAAAAATACAGAATAATTCCTAAAGAATAAAATCGACAAAAGTCCCCAAGTGACTCTACAATAGATGTAATACCTTTAGTGATTAATGCAGACTGGTGCCCTATAGTTAACATCATCATCTCTTATGATTATTAAGTTTCCTGACTAATGGATTTCAAGGAGAGTTTTAATTACTTAATCATTTTTGTGACATTTATGGGGTGAATGATTTACTGATTTATATTACATGTTGATATACAACACATTATTTGGTTTACATGTTGCTATACCACACATTACTAAGATTACATGTTTTATAACACCCATACTTTCACACTATGTTTTGATGACTAATTTTCCATATATTTCAACTTCTTACAATGTCTATGTACAATGTTTAACATGTTTCAGGAATATTAAATTACATGTAAAAGACTATATATTGTTTTCAAAGTACACTGCCCTCTTGCAGACCTGCATGCACACTTGTCAGTATTTGCTTACTAATTTTATTATTAGCTTACTTTGGTTATTTACATGATGTGTGTTTCTACTAATTTACTTTCCTCAGTTATAAATCACATGATTTTATTCATATTGGGCAGCCTCTATATATATTCATTATAAATTGCTGAATAAAAATTCATTATTTTTCCTTGTTGTGAAATCATTCCTCTAGAAACTCAGCCTAAAAGCACAATCTCTATTGAAACACTAACAACTGGGTCACTTTTTCAATGAGTTATGCACCACCCCTTTTCAAAGCTATTACCTTCTAAAGGAAGAGTCAATCCCACTGCCAACACCTATTAAAGAAAAGAATCATCACTAGAAAAAGAGAAGACACCCACCAATTAATAATAGTTCTATACCACATGACAATGTGGATAATGTTTTACAGTGTTTAAACAATGTCAATTCACAGTGGAACTTTGCAAGTGCATGTTCAGCTAGTGATTTACCAAAGAAAGTTTGGCTTACAATCACAGATGTGGTGCAGCTAAAAACAAAATTCAGATGTGTATTAAAAGTTAAATTTGAGAATAGATTCTACTTTTTTCTACCCAAATGCTATAGAGATGCAATTTGCAAGAATTACAAAAACTTGGTAAACAAAAAACTCTTTTGTGATGATGATTTAGTATTTATGCAAGGTGAAAGAAGGCACATCATATTACAATTTTGTAAATAATTAACTTTTTTAAAGGAATAAAACATTGTTTCATATATTTTTTTCAATTCTTTCTACATGTAGCAAACAATTATCAAAATGCATGAATCATTATAATTTTAAAAATAACATTTTCCATATAATTCATTGTATAAATTACATGCTTTTGGGAATTAATAGTATATGTTCAAGTGTTAATGTAGAGTCACTTGGGGCCCCTATTTTGAATTTTATTTCTTTTGATTATTTGGCACTCTAAAATTAGTGTTACATCATAGTGACGTTGTGATTGTTGCTATCAATTTATTTGTATCAATTTATTCCATTTTTGAGTGCAGTTATTTGATTATTTTATTATTTGTCCCCTCAATTCATTCTATGTGTTATTGCTCATTTAATTTTGTGAGGGAACTCATGTGAAGTTTGTAAACATATACCAGTACCAGGTAATAATTCACAAGATTGTTATAAATATGTGAGAAGCCTGTAGCAAACACACAATAAAATTTATTCTCACTTCAACATCATTTGCTTTTGAATATTATTACTAACCCTTTTAGATTCTTCATGGATTTAAGTTTAATAAATTTTGATTAAGATCTGGCAACCATTTGGGAGACACTGTGCTGTGTCTGGGGCAACAACTAGCTCCTTAACAGATGGCAGCCCAAATCATGGTTCCCTTAGGTTATGGCTACATATAAGTGTAGGGAATAACAAGTCTATTATTGGTGGATAGTTTCTGTTTTCCTTTATTGAATCAGTGAACCACCAATGTTCTTTCTTTTGCTAGAATTCAGGTCACTCTCTGCAACCTTTGTTAACATTTGAATTTCTCAGTACAGCTTGAATAGCAGAGCTCACCCAAGATTCTACATGGTGACCCTGACGTGATTCTGAGCAAATTAGAGTGTCAGTCAAACTCTCTACTCCATTCTGTTGAAATGTGCAGGTGAATTGATGCCTGGAGATTTATTCTGGTCATGACGCTTGTGCATTTACCACACCACCGCTTGGAGAGACAACACTCTCCTTGGGAGCGTGATTCCCACCACTACTTGGGGAGACAACACTCTCCTTGGGAGCAGACCTTGGATGACCATGCAGGGATAAAACACTCTCTGTGGGAAACCAAGGAGTCTAGTAAGTTAAGAGTGCCTTTTGCTAGTATTAGTGTAAGTAATACCCAACTGTCCCACAGTGACTCAATAACCCCCTCTAGTCCTTGTCATTCATCACATGCTTCTACAAGTATATGATCAAAGAAGACTGAAGAAAGACAGAAAAAAACATCCAAAGTTGGAGATGAGATACTCCATTCATATTCTATTACAACCCCTAAGGCCATTAGTTTCATGCATGATAACTTGTCAGAGGAAACTAAGAATAAGCTGAGGTGGACATACAACACTAAGTCATTAGCATGCTCTATTGACTTCATTCCTTTTGTCATTTGTGCAGAGCATAGGCCCAGAATAAATACAGTCATTTGTTATGATTCCAAGATGCATGGCAGACTTAAGAGGCCATACTGGAGAAGCACTTACACACCCTGTTCAACAAGGATTTTAACCTCTCTCACCTCAACAACAAAAAGGTGATACAGACGTTTGAGTGTTCCAATATTAATTTTAATAATCTCCTCATAAATTATTTTCTGAGAGTAGGCAAAAGATTGAGAACATCTGCCTCACTATGTTCCTGAAAGAAGAATACCAGGACAAGATCCCAGAGCAGGTCAAAAACCTCCACTTGCAAATGGAAAATTTCACAATTTTGTATTTCAACCATTATCAGCCAGTGAGCATGTACCACACAAACATCATCTCAGTACAAAGCTGATCTACACTGATCTCTTGATTTGCAAAAGAATCCCCATGCATTGCCTCACCATCAATATGAGAATCATCATAGATGCTGTTGTCTATGCTCAGACTCTTGAGTCAATCAATATTAACCTGTCTGGCTTAGCCACAGTTACTGATATTCACATCAGTTTCACCTTCTCTCAGAGTGCAACCACCCTTGCTGAGATCAATGAAATTTGGACGTCACTAAAAGCAGACAGGATCCCTGAAACCATGTGGCCTACTATTAAGATTCCCAGCCTGAACTCACAGTACTCAAGATCCATGGAACAACTTCTCATGGAACTGCAGTAGTATGAATTGGGTCATACAACATGGACATTTTGACCTTTTGACCTTGGAAAGCATGTCTGTGATGGATATGATTTAATTGTGTACTTTGGCCGTCTGTGTATCTCTGACATCATTGGAACATATTCTCTTTTGTTATAATATTTGTTGGCAAACACATTTGTTTGTAGTCTATTGTTTAAAATGTAACCAATTTTTTAGACATTGAGGAATTTTTGAAAATCCCATGAGATTGTTGCAGTCTATTGTTCAAAATGTAACAATTTTTCTATTCATATTACATAAGTTTTAAATACCATTGACATTCTAAATACAAAGAATTTACATTGTTGGAATTACATTTTATTGCTAAATTTCTTCAGTAAAGATCATAATTATTAAGTATTTTCAAGCAAAAACATTTTTTTAGCATTGAGAAAAATATATGTTTCACATACAACACATATGTCAATTGCAAATATAAACACATTTGTTTGCAGTCTATTGCTTAAAATGTAACCAATTTTTTATATATATTACTTAAATAATTGGGCGTGGAAATTGCCAGGGGTGTTGTAGTGAAGTCATGGTGTGTTGACTGATTAAACAACTCAATCGATATATTCACCCAAATCATGAGATAAAATCATTATTTTTTTCTATGCAAAATCATTTTTCTTATGTCAATGTCTTTTGAAACCATAGCATCTGGTACACTTGGTAATCTATTTGACAAGTTATGTACAACTCCACCACCAGCCTCCAACTATAATCTGCTAGATACAAGAGATGAATGCCCCTCCTCTTGCACATGTAAAAGAAAAACAAAAGACTCCACACAAGCAAGGACTTCCTGTAGTCAATAATAATGCAATGGTCTTCCCAATTTCCAACACTAGCAATGATGACAATGTTTCACAATGTTTAAATAATGTCAATTCCCAGTCATCAAATATATTTTTTCAAATGCAAGTCCTGCTAGTGAATTTCCAAAAAAACTTTGGCTAACAATCAAAGATGTGTTCAGTTGAACACAAGATATTAATTTTTTCATTTGTGTTTCATTTCTGCCCTTGTTTTATTAATTTTTCTTTTTTTGATTACTGATGGAACTGGTGGCTGTACTTATATTTCATTTATAAAATTTTGTTTTAAATTATTTATCACATTTATTGATTTTCCAGCTAAATTTGCTACAGAGTTGAGGGGTTGTGTGGTAGGACAGATAAAAGATAAATACACAACTAACTACATTTTATTTAGAGGCTATCTATTATAAAATTTTCTAAACAGTGACCATGGTTAAGAAATTTAAGCTCTTATTTGTCTAATTAATTAACAGTTTTAATTTACTTCAAATCACTTTTGACATTTATAAAGTAAGTAATTTATTGACTCATAATGGCAGATAATATGTAATACAAATACAAATACTGAGTCCATTTGTTAACCAAAATCAACTAATTTAATTTAGACAGTACAAATCATCCTATTTGGGTTTTGATTTGCTGCTACATTAGGTAAACAGTTCTAGTGATCTATGTACAGAATAACATACAGTTCTGATATCCATAACATCTTCATTGTACATTGAGTACAGATCCGCTGCATTTGTTCTAACTCTGTCTGTTATATTTACAGTGAAGGGACATGAAAAAATGATATGATTTTCGTCTTGAATGCTGGTTCTGCAGGAACATATCCTCTGATCTCTTTTGATTCAAGACCACTGTCTGGTTTCTACTCAGAGATGATGGGATGACAGTCTCAGATGTGTATTGCTTATCCGTATGTATTCAGGAATGTCATTGTGAGTGTAAAGAACATGATGGCAAAGGTTCGGATTTATATTAATGTAATCCCTATACTGTGTTGTATCATGTGATCATATTCTTTGGATAAGAGCTTGTCTGCCATTTTCCATGACATTTAGAATATCTTCGGAATTTTGAATGTAATGAGCCATGGACGAGTTAACAGATCAACAAAGGTCATAAGCAAGTAAGAGCAGTTTATGTGGATCTCTGTTGTTAAACAAATTTTTGTCAAGCCATCATTTCTGTTTCATTTCTACAGCTGTTGAGCAATCTGGCATAATTGCTTCAATTAAACAAAGATCATTGGGAGTTTGACATCTAACCCCTAATAAACTTTTCATGACTTTGTGGTATGTGGTAGAAACAGCATTAATCCCAGTTCCAAGCCATGTCTCTGCCCCATACAGGATTGATGCCATCACAGCTGCCTCAGCTACTCTCTTCTTTAATTGGTAGGGCAAGTCACATTGAGCATTCAGAAAATTACAGAACTTTTGGACATTTCCCTCTCTCTCATCACAATGGGCTTTAACAATTGATCTGATAGACCCTTCTTTGGTAATGGGAGAGCCAAGGTAGAGGGTACATTTTACAGTTTGGGACTTAATTGTTGTTCATGATAATTTGCTCTTTGTCATAGTCATCCCCATTTATTACTAAGAACTTTATTTTCTTTTGGTTGACCTCCATACCATATTCATTACAGAACTCAATCAAAAGTTTAAATTTTGCAATGCTTCTCACTCTAGTTGTAGCTAAGAGGGCTGTGTTGTCCATCATCATGAGAATGTGGAGGTTTCTTAGAAATGAATTGACTGGTGATCAGTTTTTAACAAGTAAGATTAACCTATCCACAAAAATTATAAACAGGATACAGGACGTCAGTGAGCCTTGTTTAACTCCAACAGAAGCACAAATCATCAAGGACCCTAGCATGAATGCAGTGTTTGAATATATTGTCTGAATCAGATGTAGTAGCTTCTTCCCACATTTGATTGAGAGTAAGATTTCGAGTATTTTATTCTGAGGTACTTTATCATAAGCCTTCTGGAAATCAATGAAAACTATAAACAGTTTAGATTTAGTTCTCTTTGCATAGTCAATAAGAAGCCTTATTGTCAATATTTGTTCAATGCATCCTTTTCCATTTTGAGCACTGGTTTGCTCATTTTGGGTTTGATACCATAGGGATAATTGGTTGGAAACAAGGGATTCAAGAATTTTAGCCATTGTGTCACAGACCCTAATTCCTCTGTAATTTGAGGGGTTGAATCATTCGCCTTTTTGAAGATCATAGATAATCAAGAAATACACCAGTTCATCAGCCAAATGCACAAATTAAATATAATATTGAATAAAATTGTCAGTTGCATCAGCATGCTCATAGGTAGCTATACAAGCAATAAATTCATGAATAATTTTTTTTTCTAAAATATGTATTTTGTTACCTGATTTAGTCAAGAGTTTGATGTATTTCTATGGATTTAAAAATTTAATAAACTGACAGATTTATTGTCAATCATTTTGTAACAAACTATTGTGTGAAATTCGTGAAAATTTTAGTTAGTCAAATATCAGCTTTACCAACAATTTACAAAGAACATGAAATCTATTGTTGGAATATGTAACAAAATTTTTAAATATACAATTCAAAGATGTTCAAATAGTAAATAAGCAAATATTTATGAGAATATAAAAGCCACTTGTTTGTAGACAGCATGTAAACAAAACATTATCACAAAATTACTAGACTTCTCATAGCACAGACATCATTTTTTGCTTTAAATACAGTGTATTTTAAAATATTTTTGTTATTCATGATATATATTGATTAGTAATTAATTTTTATGTTTTTATCTAATGTTTTTCACCATGTACATTATGTAATATTTTTCATGAAATCTTTTTAACAAGTTGAATGTTCCTTATTAGATAAACATCTTGAAATGTAAACAATTGGCATCTATAAATGGAAGAACACATTTGAAAATTTCATTCAATTATTTGTTAACATACAATCTTATAGTAAAATGAACTCAACCAACAACCCTCAAGACTTTCTTTCTGGGTGGAATCCTCAATCTGAACAAATCATCCAAGAGAATATGTACAAGGATCTCTGTGACATTCCCTTCAATCCTGATTTGTTAGTATTTGTTTTTTACTTACATTATTAAATAGCATTTTTTTTCAATGTGTTGAGACATGCTTTAAATTTAACATTTCATCTGATGATGAAAACACTTTTGTGTCTTCTCCTCCCATGGAGTTTGAGCCTTGATCCCAGGATTTTGAGACTCAAGTCAACTGTATGATGGCTAGGTACAAGCCTGGAACAAGTCTTCAGCAAGGGTCTGGGAACCATACAAATCCCTCCAATACCACATGAGTGCATTTTGTTTGTATTTACTACAGTTTTAAAATTATTTTTAAGTGTTTTTAAGATGGGGAAAAAAATTGTGTATATATTAATATATGCTTTTAGTTTTAATCATTATTGATTAAAATTCATGGTTCAATAAATTATTCAGATAATAATATTTCATACTTGTTGCTTACAATGCAAAAATGTTTATGTTTTTGAAATGATTGTATGTATCTTTTCACATTTAAATGTTTAACAATTGATTTAAAAAATAACATGATTGAGATATGTAATTGCCCTCCTCCTGAAATTAATTATATTTAGTCCCACAACTCCTGCTCCATTTGAATGTGCCCACTGCAAATATACCAACCCCAAACCCCTAGCACTCCAAAGGCATGTAAATAATAGGCATAAAAAACAGGTGCATCTATGCTATGCTTAAAACTTTTCTTTGGCTGTGATAATTTGTACAATGAGCACATGTCTATTGTTCATGAAATACCATCACCATCACCATCTGTTAATACTATTGAAATGTTCAAGACTAATGTTGCTTGTAAAGGTAGTTTTGCATGTTTTCAAAGCAGCCTTTAACAGCCATTGATATTTATGCACCATTTTGTTTGGCATACCCATTAATTACAAAAATTATTAAGGATGATGTTTCCAAGCATTTCTCTGCCAAGGTTTATTTGATGGCTGAAGTTGAATTGTCAAGAATTGAGGGTAGTGAATAAAGATGTGACATCATATATCCAACCATCTTTTGTGTTCTGTACAGTTCTATGTGAAGCAAAATTTTCTTGTATGGTAAATGAGCTTTTAAACTACATTTCCATATATGCACACAATGGCTCAGGGTTGGCTGTTAAAAATATTAATAATGTAGGTTGTGATTTGCAAAATATCATCCAACCTACACTGGCACATTTATCACACTACCAGAATATCTCAAAAGAAACCATTTTCTAGTAAACCCAAAGACTGGTGAATCAAGTGAATGCTTTTTGTATGCCATTTTGGCATGTCTACATCTTGAAATCAGAGAGAAAAGTTGTCCAGATCATCTGAACAAGTTTATGAATACATTGAATTATAATGGTCTGACATTCCCCATGTCTATAAATGATGTATGCATTTTTGAGGATCTCAATGAAATCAAGTGAATGTTTATGCATTAAATGATGATCAAAACCCTGTACCAGCCTACATGTCTGAAATGCACTATGAAAAAACTGCAAATTTGATGATAATTGAAAAAGAAGGAGATAGTGATTATGTGGCCATTACCACTTTGAATGCATGTTTGAAATTTTTCAAAAATATGTGTGATGGTACTCAATTTCCTAAATGTTTGTCTGGTTTTAAGACAGAAGAAAATTTGGAGAAACATCAGAGAAAATGCAATGGATCTCTAGAACCAGAAATTAAATTTCCCTGTCAATCAGAGAAAATTAAATTTAAAGATTACATAGCAAAAACCTTTGTACCAATAATGGCTACTTTTGATATAGAAACAATTTCAGAAAAAGAGCATGGTCCTGTACCTAATCCTTCAATCAGTTATACAATGCAGGAAGTAAAGCATAAACCTTCAGGCATATGCATTGCAACAATGATGGAAAAGGAGATTCTTTCTTCCAAAGTTTTTCAGGAAAAGAATGCATGCTGAATGCATGGGACCACCTTAGAAAAATTGCCCATGAGTCATTTGATGCTAAGCAGAAGAATCATGCACTTCAAATAAATAAAGATGAATGTACCAGAATATTAGCAAATGCAACTACTGTAGAGTCACTTGGGGATTTTTTGTCATTATTATTTTCGATTTTATTTGTATTTGACGTCAGTATGACGTAACCATTTATTTCTAGTTTGGTTTTACAATAACTGTTTTATGTCCCCTTGAAAGGTGCTGATTATATTGCTCAAATTTAATTTGCGAGGGAAATTGATAACATGACTATCTTGTGATTAAAGTTGATTGTAAACAAAGACAGGTAATAAGTTTGAATTGTATAAATTGAGAGACAATGTTGCGAAAAGTTCAATAGATTTTATCTAGCCTTAACTGCTGTCTTTGCTCTGTATTTTTGATTACTTTTGTTTGTTATGAAATTTATTGCTTAAGAAAGGTGACAATTTGGGAGTGCTTTCTCAAGGCACAGGGCGACACGTAGCTCCTGGAGATTTCATATCTTCCAGCCTAAATTGTGGACCACTTAGGTTACAGATATGGTTATGCATAGGGAAATAATAAATCTCTCATTATATGTTCAACATATACACGCACTTATACTTTACAACACTGTGATGATACTATGCTGTTGGCTAGTGAGAATGTCTGGTAATTAGAGACTATTATTTAGTGAGCTGAGAGATAACAATGAAAATGAGATGTTTATTTGTGGTTATGAGATAGAAATTAATAAGTGAGAAAGATAGGGTAGCACCATGCATTAAAATTGAGCACTTTACTATTCCTAAACTCTTCTCTTCCGCTGGAAGCCACGTGAATTGGTCATCTTGGATTACCTAAAAGTATATATTACTTGGATGCAATACCAATGTTTTTGTTAGTCAATAAGTTGTTTTCTCTTTACCTCTTTCTGGAATTGGGGCTATATGGTATAGCTATTTCAACCTTCTGCAGAGTCAATTATTTGTTAGTGTAATTACTATAGCAGCCCGTGATTCTACATGGCAACCATGACAGGTGTAGAACTGGTTTAGTTTTTCGTGTTGGGGAATGTCAGCTGGGATAGTTGTTTCCCCTGACTGCAGTTTGGATTTCAGAATAAATCTGCCAATTGATGTGTAACTTACAAGTCCGCCCATAGAAGGGGGCAATGCAATTTTTTAATGTGTTCTGCTTTGTTTGTTGCTACTTGCTAAAGTTTTTTTTGTCTTAGTGTTCTATGTGTTGGATTTATTACCAAATACCGTATCCCCTTTTTGGGTTGTTATCTGTGATTTTTATGAGCTGCGTGTTTTCTTTTGTGTTTGGGGAAGTGCTCCGAACTGTCATTTTGGAAGTTATTATTTTGTTCTTACTTGGTTATGGATTCGATTCATACAGTTACTTATTCTCCTAATTTTGGGGCTCCTCCATTTCAGAGTGTCCCCTGTACAAGTGGTGGTAACCTGGACGTTACCCCTTGTAACGTTGGATCATTGTTTAACTTATCTTTACCTAATTCTCCTACACAAACCGCCCAAAGGATAGATCAGAATGTTTTGACCATCCCTTACAGCAATGTTAGTCCAGATTATCATAGAAATTTCCACCAGATTCTTAACACCAATAATGTTCCAAATGTTCCACCTGTTCCTTCACCTCCTTACAGTACCCCACATGCTGAGGATCAGTGCTTGAAGATTGAACATTTGAAAGATGCCTTATCCCAGGAAGTAGCATTGAGAATGGAAGGCGAATGACACATTGAGTCCATTCAAGCAGAAATTAACATTCAACATGTGGCTTATCAAAAGATGGAAAGGCAGATGTTGGAATCTACATTTGCATTAGAGTTACAAATTCAGGAACTAAAAGTTGCTGTGAATGAAGCTAATAATCAAGATAAGGTGCAGTCACCTAGAAATAATACAGATGAGTACATCACGCATGTCGTGTTAAATGAGGCCTTAGATGCCTTTGCGGACAGAATCACTTGGCAAGTAGAGCACATGATTCAATCAATGAATGTGAGCTGTAATTTAGATGCACCTGCTCATTGTGAAGAGAATGTGATACCTTCAAATTATGTTTCATCCAGTACAACTTCTTTGACTCAGCATCCTACTTTCACACAGTCTACCTTTACTCATGTAGCCACCCTCAGTACTGTAGCCACCCCTCAAAATGGTTATGTCTCTTCAATATCTGATCCTGTGAGCACTACGGTGATCCCCACATGTAAAGAGCATGTTAGTGATACAAGTCCGATCAACATAGGAGCATCTAGTAGTCAACCACGATATCATTGTTCTATTCTCCCTCTTGAGTCAACTGGCCAAGTACAAGTTTTTAGTAAACATTCGGTGTTGCCTAAATTCACTGGACAAATCGATGCAGTAGCTCAATTGTTTGAAGAATGGTTCTTTCTATTCGAACTGAATATGAAACAGTACAACAATTCTCAAGAAAGCACTGTATCTCAGTGGGTTAGCATATAATCAATACATGATGCTTGATTGTAATATCAAAACCAATTATTAGCTGCTGATTTGTTTTTTTGAGGACCATTACAGAGCCCCACATATCAAGCACTAATATAAAACTTTACTTTGCGACATGGTCTTCAAGAGAGGAGATGATATCCGGAATTATATAACTCAAGTCGAGAGGTTGTTCAGACTCAGTAGTTTATCTGTTGAGTACTCTCGCCATGATTTATTTTCATACATTTGTCGAGGTTTTCCCCCTTCTATCAGAAGTCGCCTAGAAGTAAAATGTCACCCAGAGGAAAGTTTACACGGGATCATTAGAAAGGCAATCAGTGTGGTATACTTAATGTATAACTCTACTCGAATTGAGAAAGATGCTAATGAATTGTCTGGGGCAAGCATAAAGTTTGATCTAGGTACATCGAAGAAAACAGTCCTTAAGAGAGAGTTTAATCTGGCGTCTGTTCATTGCTTTAGATGTGGAGAAAAAGGCCACTTGAAATCAAACTGTCATGCGAAAATTCAGATAATAGTTGAGGGGGAAGGATTTATAGTGGAAGACTCCATATCGTCTGAACCTAATGATGAAACACCCTTAGTAGATTTGACAGACAACGAAATTACCAACTCAACATCACATCATTTAAATTAAAGGGAGTGCTGACTCCTTCAAAACATGCTCAGGATATCTTGGTTATAACTAATCTCATTCGTAAAAACCTGATTCCTGTTGAAATGAATAGCCAGATCATTAATGCTACTATTGACACTGGAGCTGCTGCTTCAATAATTAGTGACGAATTTTGTAAAGGTTTGTGCTTAACACGCGATTCATTCGATTTTTCTTCCGTCAAGCTAATCGATGCTTTGGGAAATCAAATCTCCTTAAAGGGGAGATTGAAAGATGCTTCATTACGGATTCATGCTGAACCATTTAGCATTGACCTCATTGTGATCGATACCTCTAATCATAAACTCCCATATGATCTCATCCTAGGTAATGATTTTTTGGAAAAGAACGATTGTGTCATCAACTATAAAGCTAATACAATATCCATCAAGGATCAAGAAGCTACACAGCTAGTGACCGTTCCGGAACATGAGGTCGTCTTTGAATTGATTGAGCCTGTTTATTTGGAGTCTAAGCATTGGACCAGAGCGGCGGTCTTTTCGAAATGTGAAATGAATGGAGATGTTATTATAGTTGGCCAAAGTGGTAAATATGTTAGAGGAGTTTCTTTTTCACCTGATCTTTGTAAAGTATCCGAAGGAAAGACGTATGTGACAATCCTCAATGGAGATAATTTTCCTGTGCGATTTGAGGTGTCCAAGTTACAAATCATAGGTGTACCAGTTTGGGTTGAAAATGTAGCAACCTCTTGCTTGCCGATATGTACTGCCATTCATGATTTGGACGAACCATCTGATATAGTAAAGATACCTCCTGTTAATAATGAGACTCATCCATATCTACAGCATCAAGAGAAACAATCGCTCATTGCTGTTTTGCAAAGTAAGCATGAAGTGTTCAATTACGGAACCATAAGTGCAGGGCATGCGATTGGGGAAGAACATACAATCAAAGTCAAAAGTGAAAAACTAATTCAGCTACCTGTGCAGTGAGTACCCGAAAACCTTAAAGGAGAATATGAAAAGATATTAAATGATCTAATAGAAAATGGAATAATTCAACAGTCCCTATGCTGCTCCAACTGTTTTTATCAGGCATGGAGAAAAATATAGGCTGTGTATTGATTTCCGAAAATTAAACAACGTTACAGTAAAGGACGCATACCCTTTACCAAGAATTGAAGATCTGTTATATGATGCAAGTAAGTATAAGGTTTTCTCTTGTCTAGACTTGTGCAAAGCTTACTGGCAAGTGCCAATGCGTCCATCCGATATACCGAAGACAGCTTTCATTACGCCCTATGGGTTATACAAGTGGAAGTATATGGCTTTTGGATTGTGTAATGCGCCAGTTACTTTTCACCATTACGTTACCAAGGTGCTGAAAGATAAATCAAACATGCCCCAGATTATTATGGTTTACATCGATGTGGTATTTAAACTCTGCATTGAAAGTAATAAGTAAGTCTACAAATAAACATATGTATATCATTTTCCGCTAATCCCAACGTGCATACCACTGCATTCCAGCGACTACACCAAACAGTGCAAGTAATATAACTATTACCAAACATGGTTGAGTACAGGTTGCTAAAAAAAACTTTGTTAAAGACCAAATTTCTCGATATACGTTTTAGTTTTAGAATGCCAGATGATCCAGAAACTCGTCGAATTCGCCGTCAAGCAAATCGCAATACAAATTCAGTAATGCTTGAAATCTATCCAAGAGAAGTGGAAGAGCAGATTATTCTAAGCGAATATTCTCTCAATAAAGAGTTTGTGGAGGATGTTTCTTTTCAAAGTGATAAGTATTGAGTTGTAATTATTGCAATTAAAATTTGAATGATACTTTATTCTGTAGACCATACAAATTAGTAAATTAGTATAATGTATGTACATGTATTTAGATTCATTGTTAAAAGCAAACCAGAAAGCTTCAAGGGGCAAATTTTTTCCCTTCCCTAAAAATTTAACTTTTTTTAGTTGTTAATAATTTAGTTTAATGTGTTAGTTAAAAATTAGTTTAATTTTAAATATCCATAAAAATAT
>CABFPE010000117.1:1430068-1445591 GCA_900660155.1 Hofstenia miamia | reverse complement strand
AATATATATATATATATATATATATATATATAGTTTTGCAGAAATTATTAAGATACATTGATATGAACACAGCACACGTTAAACGTTTTCGATTTTAAAAATCATTGTGAGAACAAAATTGAGGCAATATATATTTACAATAAACTACATGTGCTTCTAGTGTTCATTTAAACGATAAATATGCATGCACTTAAAATATTTTTAGGATGTTAGTACTTAGTTGATTGCTAATTAATTGCTCTTTATTTTTGTTCTTAATGTAAAGAGCCTCCATTATTTTTAATTCCTGGTCTTTTTCAAAATGTTTAAAATTTGGTAGACTTGGTTGATGTTTATGGAGAAATATTTCAGAGCTTAAATGCCCCATAACAATTGTACTCATAAACTGCAGATGAAATTAAGTCTAATTCAAGATTGTCCTTGTTTTTTATAATATCAGATGTTCTTATTGATTTAAAAATTGTTGTTATGATGGTTCTATTTAGATCTTTGTTAAGCATTTTAAGTTTTGATTTTAAAGTTCTTTAAGATGTTTTGATGTATAGAAATTTCCAATAGATTTTTTCACAATCTTCGTTTTCATTTTTAATAATTTTGTTAAATGTTTGCTTAGAGAAGCATTCATTTACAAACTTTTTAATAAATTTGTGGGGATAGATATTCTGCTTAAAATGCTCAAACAGTAAATCTAATGATTGTGATATGTTTTTATAGCTTGATGATAAATTTATAATTCGATCACAGAGGCATTTTATTGTGTTCTTTTTGTGTCAGTCTTCACAATATGATGAAAAAAGAATGTATAGACCAGTCTTTGCTTTCTTCAAAAACATTTTTGTTTCGAATTCATTGTTCATGTTTGTAACAGTTACATCAAGAAAATTTAATTGGCTATTCTGTTCTTCTTCCATCGTAAATTTGATTTCAATTAAGTCCTTATTTAAATTTCTAAAAATGTTTTTGAACATTGATTTTGTTCGTATATAAAGCAAATATGTCATCCGCATACCGAAAGAATGGTATAAATTCGTCATTTCTAAATGATGACTCGATGATGTCCTTCGCAAAAGCAGCCATTTTTGGTCAAGTTAGTGATCCCATTGTCATACCATCAATTTGTTTAAATATTTTTGAATTGAATAGAAAGGATGTAGTCAAACATGCTAAATGGAGTAAATCTCTTATTGTTTCCAGAGAAATGTCCAGTTTATCTGCAGGAATAAGGGCAAGAATATGATTGATTGTCGTTTGTACTGGAATGTTTGTAAAAAGTTATTTAACATCAAAACTTACAAGATATTTAGCAACTTAATTCCTTCATATACTGATTTTAATTTATTAATGAAGTGAAATGAATCTTTTAAATTGTACTTATTCGGGATGTATAGTTTCAATATTTCATCTAAATATTTCCTTAAACTATATGTTGGTGAATTAATCATAGAAAGGATTGGTCTAAAAGGTAGATCTTACCTTGACCTATGAACCTTTGCCAAACCATATAATCTTGCTGGAGCGGCACCAAAACTTCTTATATTATTATACATCTTTTCTGAAATTCCGCCATTGTATTTCATTTTTCTTAGTTTTGAATTAAAAAAATCATCTGTCTCCTATGAAATAGTTTTTTTTAATTTTTTATGTGGACTAACTTCTTGAAACTTGGTTTATGCAATCACCTTTATTTACAACTATAATACCATTTCCTTTATCAAATTTACAGATATAGACATTGGGATCTTTTGCTAGCTTTCTAAAAATTCGAATAACTTCAATAGCATTTCTTGGAATTCTCTTTTTATTGGTATATGAATTTAAAATTTTTATTATTCTTGTCTTCATATTTGTATATTCTCTTTCATTTTCAATTTTTTCTTTACTAATTAAGGAAGAAAACATTTTTTCTTTAATCGATGTATAGTATGTGCCTGCATATAGAAATGCAATAAAACCCAGCAAACAAACTGCCTGACGAATCATGGTAAAATCTTTGAATAATTAGGGGTGGAAAACATTAATATTTATTGATTGTCAACTTTTTCTAAATTAAGCTTAATTAATTATAGAAATGCAGTTAAACCTAGCAAACAAACTGTCTGATGAATCATGGTAAAATCTTTTAATAATTAGGGGTGGAAAACATTAATATTTATTGATTGTCAACTTTTTCTAAATTAAGCTTAATTAATTATAGAAATGCAGTCTAAATTAAGCTTAATTAAATCGAAACTACTGTAACAAAAGTTATTGACAAACTTAATTATAACGTAGAAAGGTAATACGCGTTTTCTCTTTCAAATATTGTCAAACAACCATCTACGCAAACAGACAAACATATTAACATGCCAATTAAAGATACTGAAAAACTTATGAAAGAAGTTAAGCAAAAGCAAATGAATTGCATATACATGTATACATGATTTATATGCATGCTTCAAATCAAATTATTTTGTGTGCAAAATATGCAATTAAAACAGAAATTAGACTAATAAAAATAAGACGTGGAAGTAGATATCTCCAATATTTTCCTCCAACTCTGGAAGTAGCAATACAAATTAGTTTAATTAAAGTTTTATTTAGATGTTTGACTATGCCATTTCTTTGTTGATGGTAAGGGGTGGCATGTTCATGTGAGATATTGAGCTGTTGCAGCAGTTCCTGTGTGAGAGAGCCTCTGTCAGATAGGTGTGTGGTCATAGGGCTAAAACAGAGGATCCATGTATGTAATATTGCTTTTGTGACAGTATGTGCTGTTTGGTCAATGATGGGGTCCACGTGAGCATACTTGGTAAAATTGTCAACTAATATATGTTAACTGTGTTTTTGGATTTTTTATTTTATTAATTATATCTTTTAACTGATCTCTTGTTCATTAATCTCCTCTTTTAAATGGACTGGAAGAATAGGATGACTCTGTCTATCAGTATTGATGTCAGGCAAGTTTTGGTATGCAGACTGGGAGATGAATGGAAATGGAGCTTTTTTTGCATTGGTTTGGTTTCATCACAATGGTATTGCAGTAGTGCAGTTAGAAGATGAGAGTTTGTATGCTGTCTACCCCTTGTGAGGATGATGGTGAAATTAAAGTTGGTTAGATACTCAATCCAATGAGCGATGATGTTGGATCAGTCACCAGAGAATATTTTCAGCCACCTTATGCCGGAATTGTTGGTGTGAACAATAAAATGTGATTGGCCTAACAAGAAATATCTGAATTTTTTAAGGCTCTCAATGAATGCAAGCATCTCAGCCTTCATTGAGTCATAATTCAATTCTGCTGGGTGGAGTTTGCAACTGAAAAATTGGATAGGTGTTTCAATCAAGGATGAATTCCTTATAGAAGCCTGAAGTATTCGAATTAGGTAGTCGTTTTAGTTCTGATTTAAGCTTATCTAATTCCTGTTGGTGGTTCCAGGACCATTGAAAAGTGGTTTTGGCTTTTAAGATGTTAGATATATGAATGGTTTTTTCAGTGATATTCAGAATGAATATTTGGTAATAATTTTAAGAAACCTAATATCCATTGTACATCTTTTCTGTTGTTAGGGGCATGATTTTTTTGATGGTATCACATGTGTCCTCTTTGAGGCTTATTTTTCCTTTTTCGATTTTCCTACCTAAAAATACAACTGATTTTTTAAGGAAGTGACATTTTTGTGTGTTAATTCGTAAGCCAGAATATTTTAAGAGGTAAGATCTTATCAAGTATATTTAGGTGATCCGGTATCATTTTTGATGCAATAAGGATATCATTGATGTATGCTATGATTACTTTGTTGAGCTGGTGTTCATCATTTTGCAGTACTCTCATGACGTAATGTTGGAATGTGGCCGGTGCATTAGACAGGCTGAAGGCCATGTAGAGCCACCCATACAGGCCATGAGGAGTAATGAAGGCAGTCTTCTCTATATTGGAATTGCGCATTGGCACTTGACAGTAGGATATGCATAGATCAAGATTTGTGAAGAATGAGTTTTGACATGATGTATCCCGTATTTGATTGATTCACAGAAGAGGGTAGGCATCTTTTTTCGTGATGTTATTGAGTTTACAAGAATCTACACATAATCTGTATTTGCTGCCATGTTTGATGAAAATGGTTGGCAATGTGTATGGGCTTTTAGATTGTTGGATGATGCCATTGTTAAGTAAGTCCATAATTATTTTCAAGTATTCTTGTTATAGATGTTCTGGCACAGGTCAGACTGGTTGTTGAATAGGTGTATTATTACTGTTTCAATGCAGTGCTCTTTGAAAATTGAATTTCCTACACTGATGGTGTTAAAATTGAAGATGGTTTTATGGTTATCTAACAGATTGGTGAGAGCTTGAGCATCGGATTCAGTTAGGTGAGGGTGTGAAGCTGTGGTGATGATTGGTGTGGAAGGATCAGCAGTTTTGTCTAAATCTGGTGTGATTGACAGGATTGGTTTGGGTTTCCTTTGTACGACAGTTATTACAGGTGATGCATAAATCTTGATGTTATCAGTTGTTATTGGCTGGCCACTGGTGAGAGTGATAAAGTGCTGACTAAATGGTTAAATCTTTTTCATTTGTGAAGGGCGCAACAGTTTGGTTTTTGAATCAATGGTCTGTACATGAATTGTAATGGCTTTGTTAGCTGGATCAATTGTTATGGTTTTGTTCATGAAATTAATGATGCATTGGTATTTTTCAAGGAAACCTTTGCCTAAAATTAATTCATATGGTAATGCATTGTTGGTTGTGTTCACAACAAGGATATTATGGTTGAATTTGTTATTAGAGATGGTGAACTCAAGGTTGTTGATTTTTCCTTTTGTATTGAGGTAATTGCCAGAGGCATTAACTAGTCTATGATTATGCAAAGTCATGGTATCAGGATTAATGCCAATTTGATGTGCACAGGTATCAGCTATGATTGACACTGAAGTGCTGGTATCAACAGTGGCCTGCATTACTATGCTGTTAATGGTAACAGGTATAGTGTTTTTTTGTAGGTCAGTTGTGACAAGAACTGTTCCTGCTCAGCTGAGAGTTGGTGCTCTTAATAGTTTAAATCCTCATTTTCAGAATCAGATTTGTTTATGTCACTGTTGTCTGTGTTGTAGCATTCTTCATTAGCCAGAAGATGGATCAATGCTTTGCAGTTGGAGTGGATATGTCTGCATTGTCTTCAGTGGTTATAATGGATTTTGTTGAGGTTTATTGGCTTAGGAGCTGCCTCAGTGGAAGAGGGTTCCACCTTTATTGACATTGGCTGTGTTGAAGCAGATTGACCTGGTTTCCTTGGTTTAGGTGTGTAATACCAGGATGTTGGAGACTCATTTGATTTGATTTGTTTAGCAATTTTCTTATTGTTGTTGATTTGGAGTTTGGTATCAAAGGCTTTTTTAATGAATGTAGGCAGTTTGTAGTTGGGGCTGCATTTGTGCTCAAATCTGCACCTTATCTGAAGAGGCATACCATAGGTGATATAAGTAAATAGGTCTTGTGAGCAGTATTCTGTTGATGATCTGCTTGTTTGTAGGTGGTGTTGTTTAGGGGGATTTTGTACTGGTTACATGCAGTCAGTGCATGGAAGTGCTTGTAAAAATTTTGTATCAACAGAAAGTAATCTGATTTGGTGACATTGTCTAAGGTAAGATAGTAATTGAAGGCTTTTCCTGTTAGGAATGTTGAGAATTGGGCAAGGGGTGCTCTTGGCCTGCTTTCGGGACAGTTAGATGCTGTTTGTATGTGAATAGCCATTCTTCAAAAGTTGGCAAAATGCCATCAGTTTGCCAGAGAATTTACTTGGAGGCATTCAGAGTTTCAGATTCTCATCTGGGGCTAGTTTGGATTTAATCAGTTTCTTATCCATGGAAGGATTTTCTAGGTTGTTTAGCCTATTACTTAGTATGTTAAGTTTGTTATTAATGTTTTCTAGGAAACCCTTATGTATTGGTGATGGAGTCGTTGTAATATTAGTTAACTCTGAGATGGCACTCTGAAGAGATTGTCAACAAATTGTGTTGTTTATCAGAAGGAATGGGTGTTTAACCTGATGTCCTGGAGTTTTTTGTATAGGTGTTAGTTCATTTATGCTTGTAGGAGTATTTAAAATTGCAAAGTTGGGGCTGACATTTTGTATGGCAGCTAATTGTCTTCTCATTTCCCTAACTTGGATTTGTAATGCTTTGTTCTTAGCTTCTTCAGAGTTTAGTCTTCCTGCTAGTTGTATATTGTGGGTATTACTTTCTTCAACCTATGTTAAGAGATTGTTGTTCAATGATTCAATTCTTTATTGTAAGATTTCATTTCTCTAGTGATTCTTTTTTTTTTGGAAAGAACTTGGTTTCACTTTTGTGTTTCTTTGTTTGTTTTCTGGAGTTTTTATGTACTTGAATTTTGTTGGATTTCAAGGTTTCTATTTCCTGACATAAGCTTTGGTTTTCAAGTTGAATCATGTTGAATCTTTTACAATTTTCAATTTGAATTTCTTCCATTTTCTGTCTTAGCATTTTGATTTCAGCTTCAAGGGATTGAATCTTCTTGATCAATTCATCTCATGGGAGAGTTTCATACTCTGACTGGGAGTTAGATTGTGATGTGGGAGCAGCTGGTTTTCTACTGTGTGGGTTTTGCATTTTTTTTCATAAACTACATATCACAATATGGCACTGTGTAGAGCTACTTTTTCAAAATTTACTGAACAAATAAACTCTTTCACACCAAACATCAATGAGTTGTTGATATTTGAGCTGAACATACAGGGGGAAGAGTCAGCCAAGAGATGGCAGCAGCAAGGTTCCCTCTATATCTTGATGGAGCAGCCCATCAACACCAGCTAATGTTAGAAAGTAGGTTAAAAGTAATTAATTTGTTAATGTTCATAAACAAATGTTTTCACAAATTGTCTTCCTTGAGACTACACTGGCAGCTTGTAAGAATGTCTTGGTATATGCTGAAACTGTGCTCCACACAAGCACTTAACAAGGGGGCATACAATTTTTTTTGTGCTTTTCTCCCTGTAAATGCTCTTTAATACTACTGCATTTTTCCACCACAGTACAGGAACAATATTTGCATCTCAGATGCTCCCCCTCCTTTTCCAAAAATGGAAATTCTCTCACATATTGATCTTTTATGTTGGATACTTTAGGCATTATCAGCAAATCCTGAAATATATAAATGCTGTTGGTAATCAAATATAAGTGAGTTAATATGCAAACCTACTTGAACAGACCAGTCTGACTGTCTGACATGAAATTACATGGCTGCCAATGCTGAATGGCTGTCAAAAACAAACATTTGGAGGAACACTCATGTTCTTATTGTGATATTGGGTTGATTAAGTAAGCAATAGTTATATCTGAGGCAATTTCATGACACTTTTTTCTGATTGGTCAAGAGGTTGTGGCAATTTCATGCCAATTTTTTTTGATTAGTCAAGAGGAGACCTTTGGTCTTTGCTTTTCCCTGAAAATTGCTGGGGATATTGTAGTGATGTTATGAAACTTGTATAGTCATGTACTTTTATTAGTTTTTATGTTATTTATGTGGCCCTAACTTAATTTACATGTTTTATTTTACTTTATTTGTTTTTTATTAACACACATGACAATGGAGTTACAGCATCACACATTAATTTATTTTACATGTTTCATTTTACATACTTGTTTTTTTATTAACATACATGACATTTGAAATATCTTTTCACTCATTAATTTAGCTTACATGTTATATTTTACACACTTGTTTTTTTATTAGCATAAATGAAATTGGAAATACCACATCACACATTAATTTAGTTTGCATGTTTACTTACTTCATTATTCTGTAAAATTTAATAACAAATTTTTTAATCAGAGAGATAATAATACTTGTTAAAAGCATAATGCCTTATTTTGGTAATAAATCAAATTCATTTTTCAGAAAAAACCAAAAACTACTTTATGAAAAAACCAGCCATTTCTAATATCTAATAAACATATATGGTAAAATCCACATTTGTGTTAAGGCCAAGACAAAAATGTAATTTATTCTACAGTTTGCTTATAATGATCATATATATCTTACTATTAAATTTGTATATTGTGTTAGTTTATCATCATTGTTTTTGAGGGAATGCTGTAGGAAACAAACACAATGTGTATTTTCATGTTATGAATTTCACACCATAGTATATTAATTAATGATTAATAAACAAGTCAAATTAGGTGATAGATCACAGTATAAAACACATGACTATTAAAAGCTTAAACAAATTCAATTAAAAATCTGTATTTACAAAGAAACAACTTTTTTTATAATAAAGTATATAATAAATTTAATACCAGACAGTAAATTCACAGCAATTCAATAAAATAAAATTTATTACTTTATAAAAGAAATATCTGTAAAACTAACTAGAGATTATTGTAACATCCTCTACCAGGTATTGTCATCTGTTTCTCCTTGCTATTTCATTATAACCAGAGCAATGTACTTGAGGGTAGGCATGTACTAATTTCCTACTGCTTTACTTCCATGTTTTAATCCCATTAACTTTAATTAATATACAGTATCATGAGCACTATTTAGGTGACAAAGCCTCACAGCATCTCTTCTAATCATTGGTAACTGGGAATCCACCAAAGGCCAATCTCCACATCCAGTTGGTTGAGTTCCACTTCTCAGCTCATCAATATAACTTATGTGTACCCTATCCTAGCATAGTTTATACTCAAGACAAGACACAACTCAACTTCAATGTCTATTTGTAAAAGTTTTCATGTACTTGCAACCTGACTTGTTACTAGCTGCATGGTTAATATTATGAATAGCCATTACCAAAATATATTGGCTTTAATGAACTAATCTAATATATAGCACCTTCCTATTCTACATCTATTAACTGATACATGCTTGGTCACATTATCAGTCACATTATCATCATCAATTTGGATCTAGAATAATATAAATATGTTTGGTTTGCTAGCCTTATTCCAAGTTTGTTATATCTAATACATGTGAGATAATGATCAATAGTCAGCTAAATGAGAATAAAAACCCCTATTCCTAACTTAAGTACACTTTCATGGCTTGGCACAAGGAACCTAGAATCATTCCCATGATAGATCCAAACCACTACTAAACAACTCATTTATCTTGACATTGTATCAAATAATCAAACTGTAATAAGAAATTAATATAAGAGTTCCAAAGAAATTTCTTTATCAATCATTACAACAAAATTGAATCTATTTATAGTTACTTGAAAAAGTACCTGTCAATTTCAAATTTTGAATCTATTGTCTGCCAACATGGTGGCTAAAAATAATGGAAGTCACTTTGCCCCCTTCACTTGGTCAAAATGAATAGTATTCACAAATACTAATTCATAATCAATTGCACTGATATTACTTGGTTGCAACATACAAACTAATTTAAGATGATTATAATTTCCACAATACATTTTAACCACATTCAAATTTGATCTTAAGTTCTTCTAATTGACTTTTTTCCTTAGCAGCTTGTATTTGTTTGGATGATGCTACATTATATTGCAAAAAAAGCATTAAGAATCAAAACAATATCTGAGATTTAATTATAAAAATAGCTTTCTAAAAACTTTGAAATCTTTCAAAATAGTTCTTTCATCAATGTGAAAATCCATTATACTGGCTGTGTATATTCATATGTGTAGAAAGTTGCATGCTTTTCATAGACAATGTCAACATTATGTAGTTTTATCTATATCCCATTGTTCAAGTGTTGAAATGTAACAAATTATAAAAACAGTACAACCATGTAAAATTCCATTATGCCACTGTGTGTACAAAGTTGCACTTTTTAACAGATAATGTTAACATTACATAGTTTTATCTATATCCCATTGTTCAAATGTCAAAATGTATCCAATTCTAAACTTGCTATCTACCAATTAATAAATGGATGCAAATTTTACAAACATAAAGTTTAAATTACATTAACATTTATCATGATTAAATAAAGCATTTTCATATTATTCTAGAATTCTTTCAATATCCAAAAAACTATTTTTTGCAAGTTGGAAAACAATTTCAATTATTATTACAACATGTTTTTCCCAATTTATGCACTTATGTAAATGAAAGTTGATACAAAAATAAATATTTTTTTCAATACGTTTTTCTCATTGAATTCAAGAATAAAATATTTGTAAAAATTATTGATATTATATATATTGTTCAAAATTGGTTATTAATATATAACATTTAAAAATAACAAATAAGTTATACATTTTAGATTTAAAAAATTGTTTATACTTAAATTTCAACAGTGTCTTTGATATTAAAAGTTAAATAAATACTGCTAGTATCATTGAAATGAATGAACTCACCATTTGATGTATGGAAGCTAATTGTAATTCTATTGATGAATGATTTTGAAGTTGGTTTATAAATTATATGAGCCTTTTCATAATTGATGAATGGCTGATCATTTACGCTATATACTGTGAATAAGGTGTATTTGATCCAATAATGGTATGCTACCACTTTGATAATGCTGACAAGTAACTATATCAGTATAAATTAAAATATTATGCAGTCCATTTAAAATATCAAACTATATTCAGCAGTGTTCAAACCATTGACTATTTGATAGTGATGTTCAAAACCCAAAATTTCACCTACCTGATTTAATTCAAGTTCATAAGGCATTCTATTTTTTATGACTACTTTTTCACTGGTGATTTCAAAATCCAATTTCAGTACTGTAATCAATGGCAAATTTTGTGAAAAAGTACTAAACAGTTTTTCAAAACTTTTTTTGTCATTTGTTTCAGATTTACAACTGTCAATTCAATTTTTGTTAAGACTTAATTAACAAAACTAAGCACATCTATCTTTTTCAAATGGACACCTTTCACATAAATACATTTCTGTTGATAAAACTCAATGATTGATCTTGTTTATTATTGAATAATATGGGAAATGTGATACTTAGCAAAGTCACATGAGAAGCATTATAGATTGGTCTTTCCAAATGCATTGTAAAACTGTGTTATTGCTTCAATAGTTGTCAGAAAGTAGACTAAAAATTGGCATATGACAAAAGTGTATAAAATTATAAATTTTGATTATGATATTTATACAAAACATTTTGTACATGTAAAATAAGCAAAGAGACTAAGAATACATTAATTTGTTAAGCCTATCACTACACAAAAAGTCATTAACAAATGGTAAATCAGAAAATAAAAATATTTTGGGTATATTGTTGAAAAATAAAAAAGCATTAAAAATACAACAAGCACCACAAACAGGAAATGTTTCTTACAACTTAGTTTTTTGATCACCTTCATACACATGGAATCCAGGATACATAGTTAGACAGTAATGTTCAATATCAGGGTACTGGTTTAGTGGACCACCAAGAGAATCCTTGAATATTATGTTAGTGCTTGCATCTCATATAAGCAACAACCAATGAGTTCTGGGATGGCCAGTTGGGCTTGCATTAGAAATTATAAAAGAGTTTTGGACAAGGCTTGGTGGTATGCAATCTGAATAGTGTACACCAAAAAAAATGCTAATGATGAATATGTCTAATCTCATCAGTGTACATTAAACATATAAATATCTGTAAAGTTCATTATACCTAAACTTCACCTATATCCAAAACAATAAAGATGGCACATGACCCAAAATTGGTAAATTACACAAAAAACTGTAAAACATCAGATATATTGATAATTCCAAATTCTCTTTTGAAAAAGCCATAACTATCATGGTAAATTGCATGAATTCTAAACAGTTTTGACCATTTCAACAGCAAATGTAGTCTAGAATTATTTATGCCAAATAAGACCATCATATGGTTTCATTTGGAGAATTCTTTCTACACCAACATTATGTACACAATTTTTTTGTAACATATAATTTGAAACATGAGCAAATTTTAAGTGAGGGTCCTTTGCATAATGAACACAATCTTCTGCATGTCTAATCTTGTTTACTCCCAACATCTTGCAATGGTACAAAGAATGAAACTCATTTTTTTCTAGTCTTTTATAATTTTCCTTTGTTTATTAATGTATAACTTTGAGCATGTTTAACTCAAAATGATCACCTCCAGAGATTTGCCTATTGGAAATTCAAAATCTAGTGCTAGATGTATACTTGCACCACTTAATTCAGGGTAGAGTACCTCATTATTTGCCTCCACAATACTGGTCAAATCAAAAAAGATAATTGCAGACTTATTGTAATCTGAGTATGGTATACCAGTTACATGATTCAACCCCAATGCCTCTACAGAATGAAAGTATGCTTGTGCATAATTATTTTCACCCACAGTCATTGGTGTGAATGCAATATTTGATCCACCCCGTGGTATAGTGACTTGCTGCAGACCTGTAAATCTATATGAGAATGAGTTTGAATGTATCATCATCCAAATAAAATCCAAAAAGCTGCAATGTTGAGAATAAGATCAAAGAAATGATGATTGAAAATATTGTATTTAGATCAATTAGATTAATTTAGATTTATTTGTATTATGCAACCACAAAACAATATGTGTCAAAAATAAGAGATTAGTATCAGTTGATAATAATACTTTTGGTGAAATGAGGGGGCAAAATCACCTCCATTATTTTTAGCTGCCATCTTGGCAGATGAAAAGCTTAAATTTGAAATTGACAGGTACTTTTCTAGATTTACTATAAATAGGAACTAAACATTGTAAGCAATTGATAAAGAATTTTATTTGGAATTCTTGTTTTGTTCTACTATAATGGTTTGATTATTTAATATGATGTTGAGCTAATCAAGTGGTGTTTAGTAATGGTCTGGATCCATCATAGAGAACAATTCAAGTGCACATAGGTTAGGTGTAGGAGTTTTTCTCTTGATTAGCTGACTAGTGATCATCTAATACATGTATTAAAATAATTAACTTCAAACAAATGGTTGGATAACCAAAACCTAGGGAATATATTAATTCTATTTTAGATCCAAATTAGTGACCCATAAATGACTAATAAATTGAATGAACATGTATTAATTTATAAATGTAGGTTAGGAAGCTGCTCAATACTAATGCATTTATTAAAGCCAATATATTTCAGTAATGGCTACATGTAATATTAATGAAGCAGCTAGTAACAAGTAGGGTTGTGAACAAATGAAACACTTTTACAAATTAGAGTTTAAGTCGAATTGTGTCATGTCTTGAGTATGCACTGAGCTAATATAAGGTACACATAAATTGTATTGATGAGCTGAGATGTGGAACTCAACCCAATGGAACATCAAAGGATTGGCAAAACTGGATGTGGAGATCAGCTTTGGGCAGATGCCCATTATTGATCATTGGAGAAATTGCTGCATGGCTTCATCACCTAAATAGTGAACAGTTAAATCTAGTTACATTGTGTTAATAGAAACAAAAGCTAAAGCAGTATCTAATCAAGTAAATCCCTACCCTCAAAACTACAACTAGTGTTATGCAGAAACAAAAGATAAACAGTAATGATGCCTGGTAGAGGTTGTTACATGGCGACTGTGCAGCCAAGAATAGCAACTCTCAAAAGAAATGTTCAGTGAAACTACCTGCATACTATGATAAAATCTATAAATGAAAGTGGAAGTAAGCAACAGAGAGCTACATCAGAAACAAACTAGTCAACAGAGACAATTACCCAAAGCCAAACCAAAGCACCTCAACAGGATCCTGGAATAATGATTAATAATGAGGACCACTACAAACCAGAAAAAAAAATGACAAAAGGTAAGAAAGGCAGCACAAAGAAAACTGCAACCAAGGCAGTAACCCCCAGAAAGATATGATCATCACCATACTTTGGTGAAAACTCAGCCTCTGACACAGAATTACAACTTCTTAATTCACCCTCAGAGATGAATCCCCCAGAAACAAGCCCACCAGACAAGAAAATGAAGCACTCCTAAAACATAAAATAGAACAACTAACCATCAAATTTAAAGAGATGGAAAGAAAAAATGAAACCATATTGAGTGAAATTAGATTAAACATGGAGATGTGGTTAGATGAACAAAGCAAGTTATTTCAAAATGAGATCAAACTCCTTACACACCAATTATCAAAGTCCAACAAAAGATTCTTAGAACAGAATCAACAATGGCAAGAAAAAATCAAGAACTGGAAAGGACAAACAGACAATTAATAGAGGATAATGATCTACAAGCAGGAGAATTGGAGCAACTGAAACACAAACTAAGACTACTACAGTTGATGGAAGAAGAGATCAGAAGCAATATGCGAACCCATGAAATAGAATTTCACTCAAGGAAAGAGGTCAAGTTACAAGCATCACACATACAGGCTACCAAAGAGGTGACATACAAGGAATCTGACAAAGATTCAGATGCTGAGAAACAAAAAATTATTAACAAAATAACAAAGGCAGTGACAATCCAAATGCAGGAGGAAGACACAGTGAAAAACCACAAGAAACCCAAAATAGGAAAGTTCAATTTTACCACAACTGACAACTAATGATACAATACCTTGTAAGGTGACACTACCTAAATTCAATGGAAGGGTAGATGGCTACAACCTGACATTTGCAGAATGGTTACAAATGTTTGAATTAACAATGGCAGAGCACAAAGTGAATCAGCAGGCAGCAGCAGCAAGACTCCCTTTATATTTAACAGGTGCAGCATCTCAGCACTATCTGCTTTTGGACGCAGAAATGAAAAGAAATTATGAACTACTGATTGGAGATTTCATAAACTACTATGAAAATGAAAGTTTCATAAATCAGTACCAAATTATCCTGAATGTGACAAAAATGAAGAAAACCAATGACATTTGAAATTACATTCAACAAGTTGAACGACTGCTAATGCTGACTTCAAGAGAAAATAGATATTCTAAATATGATCTGTTCTCACATATCTTCAAAGGAATGCCTGAAAGCATTAGGGCACAGTTTGAGATTAAATGTGATGTAGATGACAAGCTTGAAAGAACGATTAGAAAGGCAGTTGACATACAAGCAACCATCAAAAATAACACACAAATATATGAAAAGGCTGCATAGCACAGAGATGGACCAACATGGAGAAACAACCTCAAGCCACGCATCCTAAATAAAACCTATAACAAAATGAAACCAGAAAAAATCATAAAAGTAAAAGGAAAAGTTGGAAAGACCAGAAAGGTAAAAGAGAAAGACGTCAAGTGTTATAGCTGTGGACAAAAAGGCCACCAAAAAGCCGGACTGCCCAAAGCAAATAAATGTAATTGGAGACAAAGAAGCATACTACAATGAGGAAGATGTACTGCAAACAGAGGACGAAATGGACAAAATATTGCCAACCAACAATGAGTTGGAAAACTAGTTAGATTGCCGACTCTTAAAAACCATGCATCAATAATGATCCTGATGAACCTTGATACAATAAATACCATAATGTTAGCACTCAATGGAGCAATGATTAAAGCAACAATTGACACTGGAGCAGCAACATTGATAATTAGTGATGAATGTGCTACAAAGCTAGGGTTTAAATGGGAAGATTTGAACAGCTGCAATAAGAGACTAAT
>CABFPE010000117.1:1419140-1429906 GCA_900660155.1 Hofstenia miamia | reverse complement strand
AGATTTGAACAGCTGCAATAAGAGACTAATTAATGCATCAGGAGAATATATCAATATGAAAGGAATGATAAATGAAGTACAAATGAGGATTGCTAACACAACATTCAAACAGTCTTTGGCGGTGGTGGACACACATAACAATCTGTTGCCATACAAAGTTATCCTAGGTGACAACTTTTTGATGAAAAATGGATGTGTCATCAATTGCACCAACAGAACTATAAAAGTCAGAGAGGAAGAAATGGAGATCCAAGAAGAACAAGGGAAGCAAAAACAATTACATTCAAATTACAGGAAGATATCCATTTACAGCTGCACCAATAGAAGATGCACACAATTGAAATGGAGGACTCAATAACAGCCGATATAATGCTATATGACAACAAAGGCATCAACACCAAATGAGTATCAATGCCATCCAGCGTTTGTACAGTTAAGCATGGGAAGGGAAGAATACCAATCCTTAATGCTACAATCAGAATGTTAATCTAAGGAAATCTCAAATAAGAATATACTGGAAGTACATCAAATCAAACATCAGACTTATCTAGAAGGCAATCAGAGATGATGACAGAGCAAGTAATTTGCATGGCCAACTCAAGGACTTGCAAATGAAAATGGATAGTACTCCACATGGCCAACATATACAGAACACTGGAAATAAACATTGAAGACTGCCCACATTTTGAAGAACAGGAGATCACGCAATTAAGGAAATTGTTGGAGAAACACAAACATATATTCAACTATGGAGAGATAAGCATGGGGCAAGAAGTGGGTGAAAAACATAAAATAGTTACAACAACGGACAAACCAATTAAGCTACCAGTCAGAAGGGTACTTGAACAGATGAAAGATGAATACAATCGCATACTGGAGGAACTAATTGACAATAAAATCATCTGCCCAAGTGAGAGCCCATATGCAGCACCAACTGTATTCATGAAGCAGGGAGACAAGTATTGCCTATGCATAGACTTTCATAAATTAAATGAGGTGACAAAAAAGGATTCATACCCCCTACCATGGATAGAGGACATGCTCTACAAGGCCAGTAAGCATAAATATTTCAAAACATTAGACCTATGCAAAGCCTACTGGCAGGTAAAGATGGAAGAAGATGATATTGAGAAGACAGCATTCATAACTCCCTATGGATTATACAAATGGATATATATGGCGTTCAGACTGTGTAATGCACCAGCAACCTTCTGGAGATATATTATGAAAGTGCTAAAAAATATGACACATAGAATGGAGGAAGGGGTTAATGCCTATATAGACAATATCATAGTAACTAGTGATACATTCCAAGAAGATCTGGACAAACTAGAAAGAATGTTAACAATATTGGAGAATGTGGGACTTTGTATTAATGGGAACAAATGCAACATCCTCAAAGAGAAAATAGTATTTCTAGGAAGAATGATAGAGAAAGGCAGGATATGCATGAAGGATAATGCCAGAGAAATGATCTGTAAAATAGAAAAGGCTAATAACAAGAAGGATATACAGAGGATAATGGGATTCTTCAATTACTACAGGACTTTCATCCTGAACATAGCTGGTAAGGCAGCAAAGATGACTAGATTAATGAGGAAATCAGTACCATTCATATGGACCTGGCAGGAGCAGGAGGAATTAGACAACATCAAAGAGGAACTGGCGAAACTACCATCTCTTAACACACCGGACTACAATGAACAATTTATACTGGATTGTGACACAAGTAAAGTGGCGATTGGGGCCACATTGGGACAAATGAAAAACAGGAAAGAAGTCCCCATTCAATTTTTCAGTCGCAAGTTGAGAGCAAGCAAAGAAAACTATGGATCTACTAAAGTGGAGATGCTGGCACTAATCAAAAGCATTAAACAATTTTGACAATTCCTGATCAGTAGAGAATTCAGGGTACGCACAGACAACAGCTGACTGGCATGGTTGAAGAAGTTTTTGGGAGACAAGTCCGGAATAGTGTCACATTGGATCAAATACTTGAACAAGTTCACATTCACAATTGAGCATAGGAAAGTCACCCTACATAACAATGCAGACTTCTGGACATCACTACTGGAATATCAGAGAGATGCAGTAAAAATAGATGGAGAGAAAAAGCAGTTTCAATTTTTGCCACACACTGAATATGAGGGATTGCCAGATATAAATGTGGACAAAAACGTTCAAGCTGTACTACCAATACTAATGAGGGAGGAAATATGTGAAAAAGAAATAGTGGATACACAGAGAGATGACATAATCCTCAGTGAAATCATAAAGAAGATAGAAGAACCTCAGACAACACTATCAAAACTAATGGTGGGATACTATGAACATTATAAATGGAAGATAAACAGAAACAGATTACTATACATTGAAGCCAGCAGTAACCAGATTGCAATACCAGACTATTTTAAAAGAGAATTGATAAGGAAGATACACGAGAAGGGACACCTTGGGATCACACAGATGGAAAAAACCTTCAGCGCAAGGTTTTTAACAACAGCCATGAGGAAAGTTATTGAAGATATTATCAACAAGTGCACGACATGCCTCCTACACAATAAACAACACTTTCCAATGCAAAGAGCACCAATGGAGAAGATTATCACAACACAACCAAACAAAATAGTCCACAAGTTTACAAAATATGCCAGGATGGTCCCAATGAAGAACACCACAGTGGAAACCACAGCAGAACTAGTATTTAAAGAATGGATCCTATGACTTGGGCTGATGGAAACAATCATAACGGATAAGGGGCCCCAATTCAAGAGTGGACTCTTCCAAGAAATGGCAACACTCCTGGAAATTGCAAGCGAGCAAACAACAGTGTACCACCCACAGGCCAACAGAGCCATGGAGCAACTTAATTGAATGCTAATTAAGTTAATTAGAGTGGCAACATCAAGGATAGGGGGAAATAGATGGAGAGAAGTCATTGAGATGATTGAGTATTATTACAACACGTCAGTACATGCAATGATGGGAGTCTCACCATTCAAGGCATTGTTCAGAAGAGAAGTGGCGACCCCACTATTGATGCAATACACCAACTACAGTGAAAAATTTGATAATGAATATGTAAAACAACTGAAGAACCAGATCACAGGAATTCACAAAACAATGTGCCACAACATAAAAAAATCAGCAGTGAGACAGCAATGTAACTATAATAAAAAAATTTACAGTCACACACACAAAGTAGGAGACAAGGTATATGCATTCACACTGATCAAACTCCCAGACACAAGCCAAGTCCAGAAGTTGAAAATGGTATGGTCCGCCCCCCACACAATAACACAAACACTACCAAATAATGAATACATGCTAGATAATAACAGACTGTTGCATTTTCAAAACCTGAAGAGAGCAACAGCAGACATTGAAGAGACAAAGAGAGATGAGAATGCCAATTTCAAAATATGCCAAATTAAAGGCAACAAAATTATATACAATATGTATGATTTAGATAGCATACATGAAGAAGGATTTGATGATGAATTCACAGTGGACATTGGCAATGATACCATGAGAGAGAGAGAGAGTGCTGCCCCAAACAACAACAAGAAATAAACCTATATATGACCCTGAAATATGGGATTTAAATTTACTAACTGAATTTAGGAATCTAGAAGAGAATGATGCACCCATCACTGAAGAAGAGAGTGCGCATGAATCAACAACCAGAGGAACTCTCTACCATGAACAAGAGAAGGAGAGTTTGAAGAAGTTCTGAAACCAGATGTCAACTCAAGGGCAGAAGAGACAAGAACGAGGAACTAACAAATAGATGACGTAGAGTGAAAAGGCGTCCTAGTAGTCCCCAAGGCCAATTCAAGGGCAGGGAGACCAATGGACAAAGAGCCTCTCCCACCAGGGAGCTGCACCACTGACTCAAGGGCAAACAGAAAACTGGTTCACACCAGAACAACTTTCCTTCCAAAAGTCCACAACGCTGATTCAAGGGTGGTGAGACACTGGGAGTTGCAGAGGAAGGTGTAAGTGGTGGAAGAACCATGGAGATATGAAAGTGATTCAAGGCTGACATTATCCCCACCAGAACCACAACTGGTCAAGTGCCAATAGGAGTAACTGTGAACTGATTCAAGGGTGAATCAGTAGAAACTATCAGCACAGATTCACAGCCCATGGACTGTGAACCAAGCACCAGCAGATTACCATTACAGATGACACAGCTACACGCCTCCTCAGAGAGAACCATATGATCAAAAGAGAGAGAAAAACATATGTCTAAGATTGATGGAGAAACATTACACCCATACTTTATTGGAACATCAAAAATGCATTACAATGCATTCACAAAACTATCCCCGGAAATGAAGGCTCACATAAGAAAGGTCGTGAAACTCAAAGGGAAAAATCTACTGATAGTGCTTGACACCAACAACAGGCTGAAAGTAAACGTGATTATAAGCTACCCACAAGAAATGAATGAAAAGCTGGAAAGGCCATATATGTGAATCACGGTACACATTGTATTTGATGAATACTTCACCTTGGAAACAATGCAAGGAAATGATAATGGCATACAAGGACAAGATAGCAGAAATTCCAGAAATAAATATGGATGAAGAAAACCTGACAATCATACATGTGTTAAAGGAAAAAGAATACATGAAAAACTTAGAGAAAAATGTTGACCAAACACTATGAATGGCAAAAGTACAGAAGGTAAGAGTAGTAATAATAGCGAGGTCAACAATAAATGACATCCCCAAACACCTACTAGATGCATACATGCAGAAGGAAAATATCTTCCCTTGTGAGAAAACAACAACAGGCACAACCATCCCAGAACTAATTTGATCTGATTTACAAATAGACTATTGGGCGCAGATTTACAGAATAATGGTAGATCCATGATTTGTGATTGACCTCTACAAACAGATGAAAACAATTGAGCTGATGGCAGACATAGATGGCATAGAAAAGGCCAACACGCTATTTATAAAATGCAGCATAACACAACGACAGGAACACTTACAACAGATACAGAAAATATGGAAAAATATCAAACTGCAACAGAAAGTGGAGAATTGGCCAGAAATAAAAATCAAGGCGCCATCATGAAAGTTCCACAAATCAGTAGAACTGGCACTAACAGAGGTGAACAAAGCCTATAAGCTAAACACTAAAAAGGATTTCAAACAGCTAATATTTGAAGAGAAGAATGCGCCAGAAATCTGCTTTAGAACAACAGCATGGATACTAGCAATATTTATGACAGAAGATGCAGAGCTAAAACTCCCTATTTCGTGGCACATCAGACACAAGCTAATGAAAGCAAAGAGTTTGAAATAGCCTTAGCCCTGATCAACACACAAACAAAGAATTGGTTGCTAAAAGGCCACATTGAAAGGTTGGAGTCACCAAATAAATCAGAAAAAACCAGTACAGACAATGGAGAAGACACTCAGTCATATGATAATGAATGAGAGCCTGATGGGGAAGATGTCAATAGTAGATATGGCTAACAAAATGGGGATATGTCCAAGTGAAATTATGATATTCGAGGAGCCAATGAAGAAATATATGTGGGAGTGACATCAGAAACATGGCTGAGGCAGATGGAAAATCAACTGTGGATAAGCACAAGGAAAACTATTAAATGGAAACTTGTAAGCACAGAAGAAATAAGGAAAATAGCAGTACTAAAATGTGCAGAAAATCCTTGAAAAAAAAATGGAGAGATATGAACAAGATAGCCCATGTTGCACATTTACGAAAATAATATGGAGTGCAGAGATGATGAAAAAAGGAGGAATAATGGAACCAGTGGAAGTTTGCAAAATGGTCACAAAAACACAGAGGGAGATGGTGGATGAGGAAGAATTGCTAAGATCCTCACAGCTATTACTGTCTCCTAAAACACAACAAATGATCAATAGAATAAACATAGAGAAGTGGGGAGAAGTGAGCCCAGTGAGAACAATCAAGTGGATTGATACTGATGATGAACAGTTCCTAGTTTAAATAAAATTAACTTAAGCAGAAGGGGACTCACACAGGCATTCTGGAATACTATTTCAGAAGCAAAAATGAACTACCCCGCAATGGAAGGCTCATACCCACACATAGAAAGACAAATTGAAACAAAAATCTTACTCTGCACACCACTGGAAACAATTGCAATACCAATGGTCCTCCTACACTGGAGACTGCCAAAAGAAGTTAAAGCCGCAAAAACCTTCTTGCATGAATACAAGTCATACATAAATACGGAAAAGAAGGCAAAAGCCATAGTAGAACACGATGACTATAAGAGATTGAAAGAAATAATGCTGAAGAATGATAATAGAGAGAGGGTATACATTGAAGGAACAATAGCGCCATACCAATTGAATACACAAGGGAAACCTATCAACTTACAACTACAAGATCTGAAAAAAAAATAGAAAGCTACACTCCAAAAGCAATAATGCTATTCTCTGGGGTGAATGATATCATATGGACAGACATCTGGGAGAGAAAGTACTGCTACTACAATGTAACAAAAAGAGTCGAAATCATAATGATGATGTGTATCAACAAAAATGATCCAAAAAAATAAGCAAACAAGAAGTAAGAGATAACATCAGCTTTTTCTATAAGGACATGGCAAATACTCATAGTTTAAGAAAAGTATTTATGTGCTTCTACCCAGACAATCAGATCAGAGAAGACCTAGCCCATACAAGCAGAGCAGATGTGCAAATGATGTTAATGATAGGAATCAAAGGTATACAGTTATATCAGAAATACTATGAAATATTCTCACAGAAAATCAATGAATTAAGAGAAATTACACCAATAGCAGAGGATATTCAAAAGGCAAAACAACTGAACAAGAAGCAGTCTTGAAAATGACAAAACAAGATGAATTTGAAAAAACCACATGGGAAGATCAGCAAGCAGAGTCCATGATTCTGAAGGTGGACACACTGGTACATGGAGAACAAGCTGTGTTAAAAATAACACAAGCTGAGGAGGGCATGTAGCATCATCCAATTAAAATCAAAAATATGCTGCAAATGTTGAGCAAAGCAAGAGTAAGATCAAAGAAATGATGATTAGAAATATTGTATTTAGATCAATTAGATTAATTTAGATTTATTTGTATTATGCAACCAAGAAACAATATGTGTCAAAAATAAGATGAAAAGTTTAAATTTGAAATCAACAGGTACTTTTCTAAATTTACCATAAATAGGAACTAAACATTGTAAGCAATTGATAAAGAATTTTAATCGGAATTCTTGTTTTGTTCTACTATAACAGTTTGACTATTTAATACAATGTTGAGCTAATCAAGTGGTGTTTAGTAATGGTCTGGATCCATCATAGAGAACAATTCAAGTGCACATAGGTTAGGTGTAGGAGTTTTTCTCTTGATTAGCTGACTAGTGATCATCTAATACATGTATTAAAATAATTAACTTCAAACAAATGGTTGGATAACCAAAACCTAGGGAATATATTAATACTATTTTAGATCCAAATTAGTAACCCATAAATGACCAATAAAGTGACTGAACATGTATTAATTTATAAATGTAGGCTAGGAAGCTGCTCAATACTAATGCATTTATTAAAGCCAATATATTTCAGTAATGGCTACATGTAATATTAATGAAGCAGCTAGTAACAAGTCAGGTTGTGAACAAATGAAACACTTTTACAAATAGAGTTTAAGTCGAATTGTGTCATGTCTTGAGTATGCACTGAGCTAGGATAAGGTACACATAAATTGTATTGATGAGCTGAGATGTGGAACTCAACCCAATGGAACATCAAAGGATTGGCAAAACTGGATGTGGAGATCAGCTTTGGGCAGATGCCCATTATCAATCATTGGAGAAATTGCTGCATGGCTTCATCATCTAAATAGTGAACAGTTAAATCTAGTTACATTGTGTTAACAGAAACAAAAGCTAAAGCAATATCTAATTAAGTAAATCCCTACCCACAAAACTACGACTAGTGTTATGCAGTAACAAAAGATAAACAGTAATGATGCCTGGTAGAGGATGTTACATGAGTCTGGTGTTCCTTTAAAATACATTTTCTTTTGTTAGAGAGTTTTAACCATGTGGAATAATAAATGTTCTTGTGAGAATTTACATAAAATGGTATGTCACTGGCGTAGTTGCCAGTGTTTGTTCAATTGCAAGATTCACACTCTCTGTAATGCATAGTTTCTTTAGACTCAGTGTTGCAACCACAATTTCTGTTTTGTAGTATACAGCTGTGGTAGTGGTAGAATTGGAAATTAATGAAACATCATACAATGAATGTAAAAGTTTGAGACAAAGGCTAACTCCCAGTATCAATAATTTTTCATTTTGAAAAAAATCTACAGCTACAGATCCATATAGGTTTAAAACTTTGCTTTTCTTTGTTAGAGCCATATGCTGAAATTGTCCTTATTATAGTTATCTATAGGTTGATCAGGACGTTTTTCAAAAAAATGTGTGAAGGTGCTCATGACTGTACTTGAGCTAATAACCCAATAAACATGTGCATTTATACTAAGTTTTTAAAGATATCAGTTTTTTTATTCTAAGCATTTTTTGATTCAAACTATCATGTTGTTTATGCCTACTTTGTGCATTCACTAAAAATTGTTAATACTACATCATGCTTTGATTGTTAATCTATCAGATATAGATATTCCATTGCCATTTTGACTAATTTCTTTATGTTGTTTCATAGATTGCTTTTTTACTGTGTTTTTTGCACATTTCCAATTCTGTGTTTTACCACTTTTTAAAGTATCACTAGAGACTATTTCATTTACACATGAAATTGCTTGATCCAAAATTTCTTCACCAACATTTGTAATGATATTTTTCAATGGTAGTATCATTTTCACTACTAGTGGTATAGGGATACTTTCCAATGTTTTCACAATTCCAAAGCATTTTAGATTAGTATTGTTGAAATAAATTCTACCACTCACCTGTTCACAACAATATTGCTCAATATTGAATGATCTGTTTGTTTATTTGCTCCATATTTATACTAATCTATTCTAGTCCATGAATGTTTCCTTATAACTCATGTTAATTCATGGCTATAAAATTTTTCTGAAATTATTTCCCTATTGCTGATTGACTTTATTTCATATGTAACAGGAATTGTGGAAAACACTTTGTTGATTTTGAAAACCTCATTTTGAAATTGCAATAAATATCCACTTCAAAAAGTATGGTCTCACTTTGAAATTCTAACTAAGTCATCATTATGCTTTTTGTTGGCAACATGTATTAAAACTAATTAATTTTCCAATCAAATATAGTACATGTTTTTTTCTCACAGAATTCAAAGTCATTGCAATTGTATGATTTACATGGGAATTCAATACATTAAATATTTGTTGTAGCTTGTCTACAAGTTGTTGGAAAAGAGAAGAAATTTAAATAGAATTTGCTTTAGGGTCCTTATAGCTCTTTCTGCGCATACAGCCTTTATGTTTGAATTTGTACTATAGAATATAATTTTATTTCTTTTAAAAAATTGAAAAAATCACCTCTGAATTCACTACCATGATCAATGCTAATTTGTTTAACATTATGCCATTTCTTAAATTTTTTAAAAGCAGACAACACATGACTAGATTTTTTACTTCACAAAGGTTTTTTAAATAAAATATTATAACAAACAAGTAAGTATTTTACTCCTCTATTGTAGAATCACTTGGGGCCTTATTTTTATTTTTTTGGCACCCTGGAATAGTGTAATGTCTTTTGACATCTTGATTCTTTTTGATTCCCTGCTACCTTATTTGTATCAATTTCTTTTAATCAATTTTGGAATTTTGAGTGTAGTTAATTTGATAGTGTTAGTTTTTGTCCCCTCACTTTAAATTATGTGTGATTGGTCATTTAACTTTGCGAGGGAAACTGTGCTTTGAAATTGTAAACAAGTCAGGTAATAAGTTACAGATTTTGTAATAAATATCTGAGACAATGTAACAAAGCACACAATAAATTTGGCTTTGTTCCATTGAATTTGATCTTTGCAATTATTTATTTACTAACCCCTTTTAGATGTCATTGATCAAAGATTCTGTTAATGATAATTATTGTGTAAGATCCAGCGACAATTTGGGAGAAAACTGCACCAGATCTAGGGCAACAAATAGCTCTTTAACAGTGACAGCCTGAATAATGTCCACTTTAGGTTATGGTTATGTGTAGGGAATAACATCTTTTATTCAATCTGTTTGTACATGCACTTAAAATACACCTTGCAAATATACTATGCTATTGTTAAACATGATTGCACAGCAATTATGTGCCTATTATTTACTATTTATTTACATGAGCTGAGATAAGAGAACTCTGAGATAAATTGTTTATTGAGCTAGAACTTAATACTTGAGACACACAATTAGCACCTTGGAGAGTAAGGATAGCTTCAAGGCTATTGCTTCAGCATGATGCCATGTGAGTTGGTCACTGCTGGAGTTCTTTTTGGAATGGAATTTCTTTATTTGTTTGGAAATCAGTGAATTACCAATGCAACTGCTCTTGTAACATCCTCCACCTAGCTTATTATGCCGTGTCTAATTACTGTTAGGGAATGCTTGGTAAATTGCGGGTGAGGTGTTACCAATTTGTTGAACCATCAGGCTTTCCTCTCTTATTAACTAGTTATGTTAATTAGATGATTGAGTACTAACCATCACTGTTTAGGTGACAGAGCAGTATGACGTTTCCTCTTCAGATCTCCCATGGGCTCCTGCCCGAAGCCGATCTCCACAA
>CABFPE010000117.1:1378487-1414961 GCA_900660155.1 Hofstenia miamia | reverse complement strand
ACCCAGTACTGCTAGAGTAGCCAGAACTCCCCCGCAATTCTACATGGTGACCCTGACGTGATTATGGACAAATTAGGGTGTCATTTAAACTCTCTACTCTATTCTGCTGAAATTGCTGATGTGGTCACTTGATTTCTTTGCCTGGTGATTGTGACAGAGTGCTGAGCTGTTGCTGTTTCTATATCATATTTGGTTTTGTTCTTTCTTTTTGGTGTGAGCCAGCTGGGATAGCATTTTCCCCTGGCTGTGAATCAACTTCACTACCAATCAATGCATAACTTTGCCTCTTATGTTATTTTTACTGTGGTTCTTTGCTTCAGGAGCTTTCACTGAGTGCCTGATTTTGTTTTTACTTGTTTTGTTGTTATTTTGTTGTAGTCTCATTCTTCTAGACTTTGGATTCAATACTGTACCCTAGACTGTGCTGTTACTGTTATTTGCTTTTTGTTTCTTGAAACCTGGTTGGAATCCCTCTTGGATTATTGGATTTGTTTCCTGAATTTTCTTGCTACTTTTCTTGTTGTCTCTTTTGCTAATTGAAATTTAGTGTTTTTTCTTGTAATGGGACTCCCACTCATGGTCTCCCCAGTGTGAGCATTAGCAGCCTAAATGTTGCTTCTCACACTGCTGGAATTAATCCTATTGCTTCTCCTCTATCATTCAATCCCTACTTCATTCACCTTCAGATGCTGCCAACTCTGAACCCTCAGAGAAACTAGTTGATGCCTTGCTTGTGAGCAACACTTAGACTCACTTTAAGCTGAAATGCAAGAGCGTGCCTGAGATGCCCAACTGAGAGAACATTGTTTCATCAATTCGATTAATGCTCTGGAGATCCAACTTCAGACTTTGGCACTTTTGCCCACTTCTCCACTGTGGCAGAGCAGCCCGCCTCTTTGATTACCTCCCCAGTCAAGCTCTTCCAAGTATATCACTTGCAGTGTTCTGCAGGATGCATTGGACAATTTATCCAAATGTCTGTCAGAGCAAATTTCTGAAATGATTGCTGCCTGCCTTCAAGCAGCCCCATTGTCTCTACATCCACACCAATTACACCACAATTTGTCACCCCTGTTACATTACTTCTTTTACAAGTGGAGAGCCCACTTTCATGCAGTCAGTCTTGACTCAGCCTCCTAAGCTAATGACGATTGCTACTCCTATCTTGTCTGTGTCAAGTGTGACCATTTCGCCTATGGCACATACAAGTAACAGTGTTACCCTTACTGTTGTAACTCCATTGATTCCACCACAGCCATGCTACCTGCCACATCTGCTTTCAAGAGTGGCCCTCATTTCACGCAATCTATATTACCTTAGACTGCTGCTAGAGCAGACACAGCCAACTTTTTCAACCATCACTCAAAATTACCGAAATTTACTGGAAAGATTGATGAGATCTCTCAATCTTTTGAAGAGTGGTTTTTTCTCTTTGATCTAACTATGCAGGAGTACAAAGCTACTCAAGATGCTGCTGTCACTCCATTTCCCACCTACCTTCAAGTTATTGCATACAATCAGTACATGATGTTGGATAGAGATGTGAAAACTAGTTATCTGCTTCTCATTGGATACTTTGAGGACCATTACAAGGCCCCCCACATCAAATATCAGTACACAACACTGCTCTGTGATCTCTTGTTCAAAAAAGGTGTTGACATTTGCACATACATCACAGAAGTTGAAAGGCTGTTTTGTTTAAGCAAAATCATGCCTGAGTATTCAAAGCATGACTTCTTTTCCTACATCTGTTGAGACTTCCCACCTAACATCCAAAGTTGACTTGAGCTCAAGTGTGACCCTGAGGACGATCTTAGTGTAATCATCTGTAAAGCTATCAGCATCATCTACATGCTGCATAATACTACCCACATTGATAAATCTGCCAGACACCTTAGAGCTGGTTCTTCTTCACCAAAGCCTCCTGCTTCCTCAAGTACCATTGCTTCTATGATAAAGATAGAACTCTAGCATACTCAGTGTTTCTGTTGTGGTCAGAAAGGGCACACTAAATCTCAGTGCCAAGCAGTTATCTGCCTAATCACTGATGGCAAAGGTTTTATTATCAAAGAACCTGGGAATCAGGGATGTTCTCCTGAGTCACCTGTTGGCTTAGCTACCCAGTCAAACTAGTTGGAGCACCACCTCATAGAAAATGTGCACACAATGTTTTAGTCATCATGTAGCTGTTGCATACTAATGTAATCCCCATCAATATAAAGGGATCTCTGGTGAATGTTACCATCAATACCAGGGCCTCAGCCTAGATCATTAGTGATTCTTGTTGTTCCAAGTTGTACTTGTTACAGGATGCTTTCTTCTGTCCACTGCACATCTGCTGGATGCCTCTGGAAACTCTCTCTTGCTCAAAGGTTGTATACCAAACTTAGAGTTACATATTTGGCAGGAAATTTTTGTGTGGATATAATTGTCATTGATATGTGTAGTCAAACACTCCCATATGATATAATTTTGGGAAATGATTTTCTCAAGCAGAATTCACGTATTATTGATTATGGTAATAATACCATCTCCATCAGAGAGTAAATGTTGGCAAGAGCTTACCACCATCCCTAGCCAAGATATCTCTTTGAGTTTTTCTGAACGTGTAATTGTGGAGCCTCATCATTGGCAACATGTCCCTGTNTCAATCTTTTGAAGAGTGGTTTTTTCTCTTTGATCTAACTATGCAGGAGTACAAAGCTACTCAAGATGCTGCTGTCACTCCATTTCCCACCTACCTTCAAGTTATTGCATACAATCAGTACATGATGTTGGATAGAGATGTGAAAACTAGTTATCTGCTTCTCATTGGATACTTTGAGGACCATTACAAGGCCCCCCACATCAAATATCAGTACACAACACTGCTCTGTGATCTCTTGTTCAAAAAAGGTGTTGACATTTGCACATACATCACAGAAGTTGAAAGGCTGTTTTGTTTAAGCAAAATCATGCCTGAGTATTCAAAGCATGACTTCTTTTCCTACATCTGTTGAGACTTCCCACCTAACATCCAAAGTTGACTTGAGCTCAAGTGTGACCCTGAGGACGATCTTAGTGTAATCATCTGTAAAGCTATCAGCATCATCTACATGCTGCATAATACTACCCACATTGATAAATCTGCCAGACACCTTAGAGCTGGTTCTTCTTCACCAAAGCCTCCTGCTTCCTCAAGTACCATTGCTTCTATGATAAAGATAGAACTCTAGCATACTCAGTGTTTCTGTTGTGGTCAGAAAGGGCACACTAAATCTCAGTGCCAAGCAGTTATCTGCCTAATCACTGATGGCAAAGGTTTTATTATCAAAGAACCTGGGAATCAGGGATGTTCTCCTGAGTCACCTGTTGGCTTAGCTACCCAGTCAAACTAGTTGGAGCACCACCTCATAGAAAATGTGCACACAATGTTTTAGTCATCATGTAGCTGTTGCATACTAATGTAATCCCCATCAATATAAAAGGATCTCTGGTGAATGTTACCATCAATACCAGGGCCTCAGCCTAGATCATTAGTGATTCTTGTTGTTCCAAGTTGTACTTGTTACAGGATGCTTTCTTCTGTCCACTGCACATCTGCTGGATGCCTCTGGAAACTCTCTCTTGCTCAAAGGTTGTATACCAAACTTAGAGTTACATATTTGGCAGGAAATTTTTGTGTGGATATAATTGTCATTGATATGTGTAGTCAAACACTCCCATATGATATAATTTTGGGAAATGATTTTCTCAAGCAGAATTCACGTATTATTGATTATGGTAATAATACCATCTCCATCAGAGAGTAAATGTTGGCAAGAGCTTACCACCATCCCTAGCCAAGATATCTCTTTGAGTTTTTCTGAACGTGTAATTGTGGAGCCTCATCATTGGCAACATGTCCCTGTTACCACCAATTCTGATTTTACTGGAGATGTCATGATCTCTGGATTCAAGGGAAAACATTTGGTGGAATTAACTTTTTGCCTGATCTCTGTCTTGTCTTGAAAGGAAAGACGTGCATAACCATTTTGAACAGTTCTGATACTTTAATCAGGAGAGAGCTGTCTCAATTGAGACTAGTTGCAACTCTGGTTTGCCTGGAGTTCCAGGCTGCTGCTTGTTCACCAATCTTGACAATGATTCACGATTTGGTGGAGCCAAGTGATAACATTAGGATTCCTCTTGTCAATGAGCAGATGCATCTGCACCTCAGTTCTCAGGAGTGTGAGTCACTTTCTGAGCTGCTTAGGCAGCACTATGAAGTCTTTAGCTGTGGTTTGCTCAGTGTTGGTCAGGCTGTCTGAGAGCAGCATTCCATTGAAACCAAGAATGATCATCCAATTCACTTGCCCATCAGAAGAGTACTGGAGAATCTTCTGGAAGAGTACAAAAAATTCTTAAGCAACCTAATAGAAAGTGGCATTATTCAAGCTAGCAATAGCCCCTACATGGCTTCCACTGTCTTCATCAAGCAAGTTGACAAGTACCGCCTCTGTGTTGATTTCAGAAAGCTTAATGATGTTACTGTAAAAGATGCATATCCATTCCCACTCATTGAAGACCTTCTTTATGACACCAGTCAATACAAATTGTTCAGCTGCCTCAACCTGCACAAGGCCTCCTGGCAGGTGCCAATGAAGCCTTCCGACATTTCAAAGACTGCCTTTATAACTCCCTACAGCCTCTTTGAATGGAAGTACATGGCTCTCAGGCTCTGCAATGCTCCTGCTACTTCCCAGCTTTATGTTACCTGTGTACTTAGGAATGGAGCCAATGTGCTTGAACCTGGCATAACCACCTATATGGACAATATTCTCATCACCATTAATATGTTCTCAGAACACCTAGAAAGGCTTGGACGCACTCTCAGCCTGCTGTATGAGTCTGGTCTTCAAGTCAATGGGAACAAGTGCTCTTTGTTACAGCCTTGTTTTACCTTTTAAGGAATGATCCTTGAACCTGGTTGTATCTCCATTAAGAATGATGAGAAAGACCATCTTGATAGAATCAAAACTGCAGATTCTTGTAGGGATGTACAGTGACTCATGGGATTCTTGAATTACTATGGCACCTTTATCCCAGAGTTAGCTAATAAGACAAAGCACATCTCTAACCTACTATGGTGCAATGCTGAATTTAATTGGAACTGGAGCAAGTAAGAAGAGCTCAATAACGTCAAGAAAGAACTTAGAAAAATTCCCAGCCTGAATACACCACACTATTCAAAAGAATTTCTTATCAACTGTGACACTAGTTCTGTTGCTATCAGTGGCGTGCTCAGCCAGATAATTGATGGGAGAGAAAGCCTCATCCAGTACTTTAGCCACAAGCTCTTTAATACTGAGCTAAATTATGGCGTGACATGTCAGAAATACTTGCCTAGTCACTTTTTCATATTGGGCTGCCAAATTACTGTGCACACCAACAACTCAGCACTGGTATGGATAAAGAAGTTTTCCAGGGACAAGTCTAACATTGTCACCTGATAGATAGTGTATCTCAACAACTTTACCTTTTCTATCAAACATTTTCCAGGTAGACTGCACAACAAAGCAGATTACTGGACTGCTCTCCCAAGCTATGAGCATGATCTCTGCAAGCTGCCCAGTGAGAAGATACCATTCTGATTTATCCCATTCAGCAATTACAAGTGTCTGCCTGAGATTAACACAGACTGGAATGGAAACAAGATTCTCCCTATCTTGGTGAAGGAAGAAATCACTGAAAAGGAAATCGTGCATCATCAGCAGCAAAATAAAGTGGTAAGTGAGATCACAGCCAAGTTTAACAATGACAGTTATATACTCAGCCCCATTGCTAACAGATATTTCCAGCACTTTAACTGAAAGCTTGCTGAGGCAGGCCTACTTTACACACAAAGCCAGAACAGTCAATTAGCAGTTCCCCAGTTTTTCCCCAGAGATTTAGTTTGAAAAATTCATGAGAAAGGCCATCTGGGCATCATCCAAACCAAGCAAACATTTAATGTGAGATATGTGACAATTGGTATTTGAGCCGCCATCCAGGACATCATTGGAAAGTGTAGCACCTGTCTGTTGCAGGGAGCAGGACATTTCCCAGAACAGCAAGCTGAACTGCACAGCAGAGCAGCAGAGCTGCTGAACAAACAAATGAAGTTGTTCACATGGATATAGAGAAGCTCTCTCATGACGAGGAGGGGTACCAGTACCTCCTCGTACTTATAGACCACTTTACAAAATATGCTTGACTCATCCCCTCAACAGTACCACCACCAAGGTTATTGGGGAAAAAGTAGTCAAGGAATGGGTTCTCAAGTTCAGGCCTATGGAGTGCCTAATCTCAGATCACTGCCCTCAATTTGAGAACCACCTTATGGAAACCCTAATGAATGAACTCAAAATATTACATGAATTTACCACCATGTACCATCTGCAGTGTAACAGAGTTGTTGAGTGACTTAATTGTACTGTTATTGAGTTAATCTGAGTTGCCATTACCCATGTAGCTAGCAGGAATTGGAAATGTGTCATTGAGGCAGTGGAGTACTTCTACAACACCACCATGCACACAACTACTAAGGTTAGTCCTTTTAAGGGCGATTATGTTTCTGGATTACAACAAATTTACATTAGAGAATTTTGTGAACCATATGTTACATGAATTTCAAGAGGTGCATTTAACTATCTGTTGGAATACTAATCAATCTATTATCCATCAAAGACGGAATTTCAATTGTAAGTTGTATGGTGAACCTCACAAGGTTGGAGACAAAGTTTTTGCATACTTTCCTTGCCAGATCACATGCAAATCAGGTGCAAAAGTTTGCCACCAATTGGCAGGGTCCACTTACTGATACAAAAGTGTTAGACCACCATTGATATCTGTTAAATAATGGGAGAGTTGCCCACTTTCAATGGCTCAAGTGAACTATCAAGGATATTAGTAATGTTGGCATCAACCCTAATAGTGAATTTTCACTTGTTGACAATGGATTGAATGAACTCAAGAATTATACTAACCTCACCAAATGTGAGGAAGACGACCTCTCTGAGGTCGAGTATGATACTAACCCAGGTAATAGCAGCAACATTACTGCAAATCATATTTTGCCTAGACATAATGTTAGGGACCAAGAGTATGTGGATCATTTAAATACCCAGGATTAGGAACTCAATTAATTTTTATGTTTAGGAAACAAAGCTGTATCAGATGAAAATAACCAAGAATCAATTGCCCACAAGGAGACAAGTGAGGTGAAACACAACCCCTGTGAGGAGTGAAGCTGATAATGACACCCCTCACTGAGCAGATCAGAGCATATCCCAAAAGAGAGGAAGGACGCAGGAAGGACTTGAGTAGCTGACTGCGCGACTACCTGGGGCGCCAAATAGCCCCTCATGAATCTGAGGAGTCAAGTAAGTACAGAGTGCCTTTTGCTAACTTATGCATTAACTTAAGTACTAACACACAAACACCTCACAGTGACTTGATAACCCCCTCTACTCCCAGTACTTTGTCATGAACTTCTACAGGTGTTATGTCCCAACAAAACAAAGAATGACAGTGCAAGGTTTCTAAGGTAGGAGACAAAACATTACATTTGTATTTTATAGCAACCCACAAAGCCATTAGTTTTGTGTGAGACAACCTGTTGGAAGAAACAAGGAACAAACTACGTTGGACTTACAACACAAAGAACCTCACGTGCTCAGTGGACATCATCCCTTTTGCTATTGATGCAGAGCGTAGGCCAAAGGTTAACACAATCATATGCTACAACTCTAAAATGCATGGAGGATTAAGGAGGGCTTACTGGCGGAGCACAGTCCACACTATGTTCAACAAAGATTTCAACATAAAGCACCTATGCCAGTTCCTCAACAACAAGCAAGCCATTCAAAAATTTGAATGTGTTAACATCAACTTTGAGAATTTACTGGTTGTTTATTTCTTTCAAGTTTGTGAGATTACCCAACCTAAGATCATGGAAAAAATTGAGATTGCATATAGGTTGGCTAAGGTCAAGATCATTTGGCTGGTGATGTTTGTTAAGGAGGAGTACGAGGATGAGATACTGGAGGACTTCATGAACCTCCACTTTTGAATGGAAAATTTCACAATACTTTTCACTCATTATTATTGTCCCACCAGCATGTACCAGTTTGGCATCTTTTCAATAATGAAACTTATTTATACCAACCTCTTTTTGAGCAAGAAGATACCCACGCATCATCTCACCATCCACACTAGATTAATTATTGATGCTGTTATGCAGTCACAAACACTGGAGTCTATTTCAGCTAACTGGCCTGGTCTTGCATTAGTCACAAATATGCATGTTAGTTTCACTTTCTCCCAGAGCACAACAAAGCTGGCAGAAATTGATGAAGTCTGGAGCAACCTCAAGGCAAATAGGAACCCTGAGTCTGTTTGTCCCCCAATAAATATCTGCAGCCCCACATTGCAGTACTCCAGATCAGTTGAGAGGCTCCTCCTTGAGCTCTGCATAGTGTATAAGTCCCAGGACTGCCAGAATTTTGCAGAATGTTTATTTTCAGAAAAGTTTGCACTGCCCATCCAGTATCATAGAGCCATTTGGGTTCTATCTATCTTTTTAATGCAGGACCCACATATCTAGCTTCCACTCAATCAAAGCACTGGAGAGTGCCTAGCTAAATGGTGCATGCATGAGTTTGCAATCTGCCCCACCACATGGAAGATAAAGAACTGGTTACTCCATTTGTGCTCACCTCCATCTTCACCAGGGAAGACCAAAAAAGCAATGGAAAGATTCAAGCAGACAATGCACTCTCACCCAAACAGTTCTATTGTGAGGAAGAACTGCTGGCGTCATTTGCAGTTGAAGTGTCCCCTGGCACACAAGCGGTACTCAAAGCTATCAACATGCCAAAGTTCTCAAGAGTTGCAAGCTCCCCAATACCTATGCCAGTATGGTCAATTATGGAGGACAAAAGAACTCTAACCATCAAGCACTGCCAAGAGGAGTTCACCAAAAGCTCTCTATCATTAGTCACATAATTGAACATAACCAAGACAATGACATATTAGGCTTGATGAAATGGTGACTCACTGAAATGTTTACCAAAGAGGAACTTGTGCTTCTACAATCACCTGGGCAACCAATAGCCCTTGATGTAGAATGTACCACCTCCCATCTTTGGATCTCAAATTCACAAATCACCAAACTCTGTGAGCACAGACTCTGCAGCCAGTTTTGGGATTCAATCAAGGATGCTAAGATAAATTATCCAGTTACCATTGGGACTGCTATGCTATGAGAAAAAGTCATGCTAGATAATGTCAAAGACCACATGGATAAACACAACATGCTTTGCATTCCTCCACTGTGTATCATGACTCCCCTCATTCTACCATCATTGCATGTCAAGAAGGGGCAAAGGAAAGTCTCTGTGCACCTCACCTACTCCATCAACTATGTCTCTACGGCAGCTGAGATCAACAAAGTTATGCAGACAAGAGAGTAAAAGGACACCTGAGACACTTTACTTGAAGGTGGAAATGCTGAACATGTGTTTATTGATGGCAAACTTACTATTAAAGACATATTCCAAAAGGAACCACTGATCTCTACTCAGTTAACAAAGGTGCACAACAGGATTGTGATGCTGAACACCTGTGTCCTTATTCTCTTCCAGGCATCAGGTGATCTCATGTGGATCAATAATGTGGAGACTCTCACCCAGTATTACAATGCTACAAAGTGCATCGAGATCATTACCATGCTCTGAACCAAAGTCACAGACCCTGAAGAGATGACACTGCAGCAGGTCAACAAGTACTGCTCACTTTTCATGGATCATGCACCATGCATGGGATCCCTACAAGAGGTCTTCACTCACTTTTACCCTAACACCAGGATTCTTTCAAAGATGCCAATACCTCTGAAACTGACGTGCTCATGATGCTGATGATTGTGTTAAAAGGCCTTCACCTCTATGAAAGATTTTATGACACCTTCACATGGAGGCCTAACCACCTAAGAAGAAACTGTCTGATCAGTGCCCATTTACCAGAGATCAAGTTTTTCTGTCTAAGGAGTGAGGAGGTTACACAGAGAGAAACCTTTATGCAGATTACTCAGCGACCCCAGTATGCTGATGTTAAGTCATGGGACAACATTTTAGATGATAGAGTAGACACAAAAGCTCCTGTCAGATCCCACAGTTTTTATTATATTTGGCACTCTGGAATAGTGTTATGTCTTTTTGACATTTTGATTCTTTTGATTCACTGCTACCTTATTTGTATCAATTTCTTTTAATCAATTTTGGAATTTCAAGTGTAGTTGATTCAATAGTGTTAGTTTTGTCCCATTGATTTAAAGTATGTGTGATTGCTTGTTTAACTTTGTGAGGGAAACTGTGCTTTGAAATTGTAAACAAGTCAGGTAATAAGTTACAGATTTTTTTAATAAGTATCTGAGTCAATGTAGCAAAGTGCACAATAAATTCAGCTTCATTCTACTGCATTTGATCTTTGCAATCATTTATTTATTAACCCCTTTTAGATTTTTTGTTGATCAAAGATTTGTTAATGATAACTATTGTGTAAGAATCAGCAACAATTTGAGAGGAAACTGCACTGGGTCTAGGGCAACAAATAGCTCTTTAACAGTGATAGCCTGAATAGTGGCTGCTTTAGGTCATGGTTACATGTAGGGAATAACATCTTTTATTTGATCTGTTTGTACATGCACTTAAATTAACACCTTGCAAATATACTATGCTGCTGGCAAATGTGAATGCACAGCAATTATGTGCCTGTTATTTATTATTTATTTATATGAGCTGAGATAAGAGAACTCAGAGATAAATTGTTTATTATGCTAGAAATTACTATTCAAGACACAATTAGCACCTTGGTGAGTAAGGATGGCTTCAAGGATTTGGCTCTGGCAAATGATGTGTGAGTTGGTCACTGCTGGAGTTCTTTTTTAATGGAATTTCTTTATTTGTTGGGAAATCAGTGAACCACCAACATAACTGTTTTGTTGGAATGTGGGTCACTTTCTGCTATGGTAGACTTTGCGACCTTTGATCTAAACTCTTGAGTTACCATTACTGCTAGAATAGCCAGAGCGCCCCCATGATTCTACAATGTGACAAGCTACAACGCTAAAAGAATGGAAACAAAAATCTGATTTTTTGATATTTGGCTACTTAATTTTTCTGTCAGAACAATTGTGATTTGAAATTACAAGTTAATATTACATGTTTTTGCATACATATGTATTAAGATGAATCCAACTAAGAGTTTACAAAAATGTCAAGTCCAGACAAAGGACCATCACACTAGTGATTATATATAATTCTCATCATTAGTTCTTCTGTAGAAAGAGCTTTCTCTAAAAGCTTTAATTTACCTCTAAAAGAAACACATTGTTAATACATATAAAGTTTATAAATAAAACTTAAATAAAATTCACAATAAACTATTTATTGCACATAGTCAAACAATTTATTTGGAGGCTTCCTAACCCTGTCAGAATGTCTCAATACAGGAGTTGAAACATCCACACTCTGTTCCATAGTTCCTTGTCATGCCTCATTAGCAGCAGTAGCTGCATGCATGTTCCAGCCAGCTCCATCACATGCTGTCTCAGTTGCCTTGGTGGGTGTCTTTTTAATGACCAGAGGTGGTGTCTCAATCATTGCTTGTGGAATATTTCTCAAATTCACTAAGTGTCCATGCAACCATTGTCAAACTCAACCCTCACATAATAATGATTAATAACCTCACAGATATTCACTGGCTGCATGAGAGGATCATCCTTGTTTCTAACAAAATTTTGTAAATTTGGCAATGAGCATCCCAAACATGAGGAGATTCATTGGTTGCTGTACACAAGAGAGATCAAATTGAACCTTCAAAACCAGGTCCATGTTCTGCATGATGCATCCCATACACCAACTGTGGCCAGCAATGACTGTGAACAACAATTAACAAAATGAAAAACCATCTTTTGGCACTGCAGCATTGATTTTCCTTCCAGACGAATTGGACAGTGGATCACAAAGGAAATTCTTCATGACTTCACACCCATTCAGGATCACGTCAGGGCCACCATTTTGAATCACTGTGGTGATTAAATATCTCTGAAAATATATATATTTCAGTAGGGCAAATGCCTATTCTGCAATGTCTATGGGAGAGGGCTTTCCTATGGCTGTTTCAATGTTTGATATTCTCATGAGCAGTTTTTCATATTGTGCCAGGACTTTTATATTTTTAACAGGGAAATGCTGGCCTTTACATTTGCCAGCAGGCAGTCATTAATATTTTGTATGATTGGTGATACTGCTATTTTGAAATGTTTTTCACTAATGATTTTGAGCCTTGTGCGTCAATTGATGGGGAAAAATATACTGCACTCCTGTATTTGATCAGTGGTCAGTTTAGTTCCTGGAATATCCCTCTGAAACTTACTTGTGATTGTAATTCATAACTCCTTTTGCTTCACTTAGTATTTCCTTGAGGTCATCTTTATCTCAATTGTTGGCAATGTTTCATTCATTGTCTGTTCTTTCCACACTTCCTGTATGTCTTTCAAGAATTCTTTTCTTTGGCTCAGCCTACATCTGATATTTACATTCATTATATGCTCTAGCTCTTCTGTGTAACCCATTGCTTCCATTGTCTGGGCTTGTATGTACATAAGAACAACCATTTTTGGTTGTATTATTCAATGTGATAGAGCCCAGTTAACTAAAGTAAGGTCTATTTCTACTATCCTTGATACAATTTTTTGTGTATGGCTGTTGTCTATTGTGAAAATGTTTTGTGTTCTTTTCACCACATCTTGTAGATTTTCAGTTACAGCTCTATTCTCTCTGCTACATATTACAATAAGTTGGACCTTCTCTATGTTCAATGTCATCATTGCTTTATATATCATTTTCATTAGATTTTTTTATGTATTCTGCATCTTTTAGGAAGTGTATTATCAAGAGATTCTCTGCTTCTAACTTCACTTGTTACAATTTTGCCAGCACATTTCTGTTGATCATTAGTTTCTTGCATTTCCTTTAGTGTGAAGATATGTAAAGATATGTGGACTGTGCTCCTGAAGTACTTTCCATTGTTGAGTATACTGCTGTATTGTAAAAATACTCTATCATATCCACCACTCTCTTCCTCTCATACAGGAGGTTATAACCTTTATCAATTTGATCAGTGTTTGATTCAACCTCTCTGCAGTACTATTTGCATGTGGGTGGTATTCTGTTAGCTCTTCAAACAGTTTAGTTTTGAATTGCACTCCTATATCAGTGATGCTTTTTCCATTGGACCAAATTTTAGCATCCATTCTTCACAATTTTCTCCACTACTGTTTTCACTGTTGTTGAATTGAGTGAGAATTATCATGCAGTAACTTCTAAAGTTGTCAAGCATGACTAGTGCATGTTGGAATCCTTCATCATCTTTTGATAATGTTTCTATGTGTGCAATTTTCTTTGTTGGCATAGTGATTATTTTCACTAGTAGTGCATTCTGCTTTGGAAAATGTAGTTTGTTATGAAGGAGGCAGCTCATGCATTTGTTTTGATGTCCACAACCATTTTTTGTATCCTGATGTTTATGTATTCAGAGTTAAACATAATTTCTGTTTGATTTATTCTCATCTGCCCCTAATCATGCATTTTCTGCACCAGATCTCCTTTATAATATTCTGGTCTCACAATCCTGCTCTGTCCTTCAATGTATAGTAGGCCATTTTCATAAATCTTCCATTTGTATCTTCTGAAGTAGGAGTTTGCTTCTCTTCTTTTATTGTGATGGGGAGTATTGCATGGTGTTTTCCGTCTATGTTGATTACTGGAAGGTCCTCATACTGGTTATGCAACAGTAATTCAACCTTTACCTTGTCTCTGTCTTCTTTAGATTCATCTCTGTGGTATTTGGGCAACACTGTTCAAAAGTCCACATTCATATGTAGCATTCCTTTTCTATGCTCAATTTTGAATCTATATTCACTCAAGGACTTGATCCAGTGGGATACCATCAATGATTAATCACCAGAGAATTATTTTAAGAATGATAACCCTGTGTTTTCCATTCTTACAAAGAACTTCTTTATAATGAGGAAATGTCAGAATTTTTTTAAGCTTTCCACCAATGTGAGCATATCTAGTTTTAATGATCAATAGTTCTCCTCAGGTTCTCTAAGTTTCCTAATGAAGCACTGGACTAGTTTTTTTCATCATTGTGATCTTGCTCATGTCACATTTGAGTAAGAATATCTTTGAATAGTCAGCAGTATTCAGTGATGCTATCTTTGCTAATTCTTTCTTTATAATGTTGAGCTCCTCTTGTTCCTGCCCTGTCAATGTGAATGGTACATTTTTTCTGAGGGGATTTGTCATCTTGGCCAACTTTTCTGCTACCCTTCAGATGAAGGCACCATAGTAGTTAAAAACCCCATCACTCATTGTAGGTCTATCTGTGTTTTGGGTTTGCTTATGTCTTTTATCATTTGTTGTGCATCTTCCCTCAACTTGATTGTCCTGTGGTGAATTTTTCTCCTGAAGAATGTTATCTTTGTCTTCAATATTTTGTACTTATTTCCATTAACTCTTAATCCAGTGTTTCATAATATTGTGAGGTTTTTGTCTAGCTTCTTGAAGTGCTCTTCTATTGTTTTAAGGGCCACTAAAATATTATCAATGTAAGCTGAAATAATTTTCATTTTTGTGTTTTTTGTGATTTGTTTATTTACTTTTCAAACAAAATTACTTGCTTTTGGGATATTTTTTTTCTTTTTTGTGATTTTTTTGCCTTTTCAAACAAAATTACATGCATTTGGCAATATTTTTTTTCCTTTTTGTGATTTTTTTTGCCTTTTTGAACAAATTTACTTGTCTTGGTTTGCCTTTTTGAACAAAATTACTTGCCTTAGGATATTTTCTTTTCCTTTTTGTGATTTTTTTACCTTTTCAAACCAAAATACTTCCCTTTGGGATATTTTCTTTTCCTTTTTGTGATTTGTTTTTGCCATTTGTCATTTTTTAATTTCTTTTTGTATTTTTCTGATACATTGTTGTCTTTCCATACATTATTATTTCCTTTTGGCATTTTTTATAATGGTTTTATTACAATTCTAAAATTAAGTTTATATATATATTCTGAATTATGAAGAGATTCATTGTAAAGAGAATATGTTGCCAACATTTAATGTTGTTCCCTCACAAGCTATTCAAGTCTTTTTAATATTCATCAGTCCATCAAACTCTGGAAAAACAAATTATTTAAGAAAAATTGATTGATTTTAATTATTTTAACAAGTTTTCAAAGTCCATTGCATTTTATTGTGATTTCCAAAGTGGTGTTTATAATAAATTAAATTCAAAAATGAATCAGGTTGAATTTTTCAATGAATACTTAGAGAATGTTACATTTGAAAATTATGTTAAGAACAGTCTAATTATTTTTGATGATTTTGGAGAGTAATTTTTGAATTCACAACCCTTTGCTAATTTAGTGATGCCTGGAAGACATTTAATATGTGGTATTGTGTTAATTACACTTTCAATATTTTCAAAAGGATGCTATTCAATTCTAATTCAAAAAAATGCTTCTCAAATGTTTCTATTCAACTCAGTACACAATCATTTACAGGTGAAAACTCTAGGAGCTCAGATGAACATTATGTGCAAATTTGTTACCTCATATAAAAAAGCAGTTAGAAAGCCATATGGTATTTTCTTATAAACTTTGCTCAAGACATACCAGACAAATTACATCTATCTACAAATCTTGAAGGATTGCAAAAATTTTATGGATTAATTCAAAGAACCTTCTATTTACAAGATCTAGCAGTCTGCTCCAGAAATACTAAGTTAGTTTTCCTAGAAGACAAAGAAATTCTAAATTTAATACATGGCATTGTCTACAATATCCATCATGGAATCATTCCAATAGGAAATGAATGAAAAACATTTTTAAATCTTCATCAATATGCAGAGACCACACTACTAAAAAAATCAATTGTTCAAAAAATTTCAATATTAAAGACTCCAAATGGTCTTAAATTTTTCAATTACCTATTACACATTATGAAAGAGTATATATAATGCATGATTAAATTTATTTTACATATTATTCTATAATGACAACAGTTGAAATGGCATTTATTTCTTTGGAAAATCACAATTGTTTAACAGAATAATACAATCAATTTATCAAAAATGTTATAAAAAATGATGCTACACAAAAAGATCAAAGATTAATGACAATATACAAGAAAAGTTAAATTCTGCTTAAAACACCTACCCTGATGTACAATGCCAGTACAATGATGATGATATGAAAAAACTTTTAAAATACCATCACCATTTCATTAATAATAATAATGATGATGCATTGAAAGAATTTTTAAATGATCCAAATATAAGTGTTTTTTTCATGGTAATAAGATTTACTGGCACTGGTTCAATGTCATATAACAAATTTAAGGATTATGTACAAACATCTAATAAAAGACTATCAAAACTTGTGTGTGATATCTTAAAGGATATTGGCAAAATCCCTGACCACTTGATTAAAAACAAAAACACTTACAAAAATATAAATATGAAGCAAATGCTATTCATGTTAATATTAATTAGCCTTTATTCATTTGTTATAATATATATATATATATATATAGGGTGACCCAAAAGTCTTTGCCAACTGAAAAGAACGTATGTATTACACTTTAAAATCACAACTGCTAATTAAGGCAGAAGTGTGTAATCAGAAGACGAATGAAATTTAAAGCGTTTAAAATTGTCAACAACTGGAATTAGCAGGTACTAGTCAAATATTTGATTGTTTGTTAGTTTTTCACTATAAAAATTGTGTAATTGATCATTTTGGTGATGAATTGAATTTACTGGATTTTCTTTACACTTTTGTATCAGGTTATTTTATTTAATAGAATGGAAAGCTAAACGTTCGAGCTCTCGGGTATTCTAGACGGTGGTTCACGACTCCATTTAACGGGTGCATCGTGTATAGCCGGTGCTTACCTGAGATGCTCATAGGTTAGGTGTAAGAATAGGGGTTTTTACTCGTATTAGCTTTCCTATCATTCGTTTTCCATATTACGACAGTTATTACATTATGCTATTACATCTAGCTACATTAGGAAATTACAAGATCTGTTTGTATTATTTTGGACAGAGTTTATTACATATGGTTACTACTGGACTGACGGACTATCAATTCATTTCCTTTGCCTTGACAGTATTGATTGTTCACATGTACTCTAGGTTGGCATGTATTTATTTATATGTAAGGTTATTATATGTAGGAGCTCATAACAAGCTAATGCATCCTGGTTGCGAGATTCCTTTAATAGACAACTTTGTTGATAACAAGAACAATCAATGCATTAAATTAATACGGTATCACACATTATCACTATCGCACTCATGCACACTATTCCATTACACTGAGTCATCTGAATTGTGGTTGGTGTCTCTATCGATGTTTCAGTATCGCATGGAAATACTCGTTGTAGCGTAGTTCTTCGATTCCTCTTTTGTGCTTTGTTGCAGGTCGGGTAAGTGTACCCTGTACTTTGTACCCTCTGTCTCGTGTCTTGGATCTAAAAATAATAGTCGTTAGTTTCGTATCAATGTTAGTTGATGAGATAATAGTTTAATCAGTTAACGGCTAAACAATAGAACTGAAAGAAGAGAGATGGAGATTGGAGTCTGTCACCTACCATACTATCTAAGGAGGAACCAATTGTCACAGCAGCTCCTAAATTAAGCTAAGACTTACTAGTAGGAAGGTTGGCAAGATTCTACAATACAGGGCTGGCAAAAAGAAAGCATACTAGTGTAAAAAATATATTTTTTCAATTGTAGTATGATTTATTTAAACATAAATGAAATAATAAAGTTTAATTCTATTTTAAGTTTAATAAATGGGTAAATCAATATGAAAATGACAATATAGCTGTATCTTCCACTGGTAAAGAGGCAATGTTGAACAGTTTGCCTGGAATCTGGGACTCCTGCTTGTTGCCAGTGTTGGGTGAGAGATTGACTGGTCATTTTGGGGTTCCTGGTTGACATAAGCAAAAGGCCTCTGTCTTGATGAGGCATAGAGATATGTGGTTGCAAGTTGTCTACTGATCCTGTCTCATTGTACTTTCATACTAAATCAATGATGGTAACACTTCTGACATTGAACCATTCTGCAAGCTGAGAATAGCTGAGACCTTCTTCTTTTAGTGTGACTATCTGCACTCTCTGATCATGTGTAAGCACCATGACTAAGACAACTAATGAATTTATGCTAGCCACAACACAGTATTTATTCCTTTCAAAGAGTTACACAATCTATCATTTAGGAGAGAGAAAATGATTCATTTACTGCCTATCAACAGCCTGTGTGTCTTTACCTACTGACACTCATGAGAGTTTCCCTTTCACCACATTTTGGCTACTGAAATGCTTAGAGTTAGGAGAGAGATAAATTGTCAATATTTACTATCTGATGGCATGTGCGTCTTACAATTACTCAAATGCTAAGAATATCAATCAATACACATATTTATTTATCCATTTATTAAATTTAAAATAAAATTAAAATTTATTATTGCATTTATATTTAAATAAATCATACTAAAATTGTAAAAATGTATTTTTTACACTGGTATGGCTACTCTTGTGGTACTGGGTAACTCAAGAGTTTAGATCAAAGGTTGCAAAGTCTACCATAGCAGTGAGTGACCCACATTCCAACAAAACAGTTACATTGGCGGTTCACTGATTTCCCAACAAATAAAGAAATTCCATTCAAAAAGAACTCCAGCAGTGACCAACTCACATGGCATCATGCCAGAGCCAAATCCTTAAAGCCATCCTTACTCACCAAGGTGATAATTGTGTCTTGAATAGTAATTTCTAGCATAATAAACAATTTATCTCAGAGTTCTCTTATCTCAGCTCATATAAGTAAATAATAAATAACAGGCACATAATTGCTGTGCATTCATATTTGCCAGTGGCATAGTATATTTGCAAGGTGTTAATTTAAGTGCATGTACAAACAGATCAAATAAAAGATGTTATTCCCTACATGTAAACATAACCTAAAGCATCCACAATTCAGGCTGTCACCATTAAAGAGCTATTTGTCACCCTAGACCTGGTGCAGTTTCCTCTCAAATTGGCGATGGATCTTACACAATAGTTATCATTAACAAATCTTTGATTGACGAAATCTAAAAGATGTTAATAAATAAATGATTGCAAAGATTAAATGCTGTCGAAGCAAGCTGAATTTATTGTGTGCTTTGCTACATTGACTCAGATATATATTACAAAAATCTGTAACTTATTACCTGACTTGTATACAATTTCAAAGCACAGTTTCCCTCGCAAAGTTAAATGAGCAATCACATGTAATTTAAATGAAGGGGACAAAAACAAACACTATCAAAATAACTAAACTCGAAATTCCTAAAGTTATTAAAAGAAATTGATACAAATAAGGTAGCAGTGAATCAAAAACAATCAAAATGTCAAAAAGACATAACACTATTCCACAATGCTGAAAATTATAAAAATAAGGCCCTGAGTGCCTCTACAACATATATTATACAGTAAATGAAAAAATAATTACTTTTTGTCATTATTGCAATTGCTAAATGTTGATTGGTAACTGAATCTAGCCTTTGACTAGTCTTCTATTTAATGGTATTGATTTTTCAGTCATTACCTATTGGCATTCCATAATTCCTTGCAAAGCATTTCTACATAGTGTTTTAGTAATATTGATAAATGCTGGCTGTAGTTCACATTTCATTTCAGCACTGAAATGAACCAGTTGCCAACTTCATATTCGTACTTTGTAAATATTTTGTGATTATTATGTTCAATATTAAAATGCACATTGAATGAGGCTACATGTTTCCCTCTGGATCTGCAAGCGTGGACTTGTATTTTGTGCATTGATATTGCAAGTCCTGGGGCAAAAGATTCTACAATGGATACAATTATGCTTATTGAAAACTGAAAACATCCGCAGAAGCAAAGATTTATATAATATTCCATACTTTTTTGCTCACTGTGTATTAGAAATCCTTATTGTTATAAGGTTTTGTAAATATTATTTTTTTGTGTTTTGTTCCTTTATTTCTATTGTTTGATGATATTTAGAGTTGTAAGCATTATTTTATATTGTGAAAAGCAAATCTAAATATAGATATTTCATTTCACTTCATTTAGATTGTTTAAGCACAAGCTTGCTCTGAATTGAGTTTTGATGAATCTATCAAATTAGGTAACTACATGTTGTTTGATTGAAGCAATGATATCTAATTTTGATTGCTAGTTTAAATCTAATTTAGACTATTGCTTTATCTAACAAATAATTTTGTTGATACAAAACTGTAAGCCTTTTACTTATGTATACTGTAGAGTCACTCAGGGCCTTTATTTTATTTTTATTCAATCTTAGGCACTCTCCAATTAATTTGGTGTTATTTAGTTTAGTGATTTTATAAATTTGTGATCTTTTGAACTTAAGATTTGAATTTAGTAATTGTCCCCTCAAGCTTTAGATTATGTGTAATTGCTTAGTTAATTTGTGAGGGAAACAAGCTAACTTTTGTAAAATGGTAAATATTTACCTTTTCTTGTAATAAATAGGGAACACAATGTAATCAAACGTCAAATAAATTTCATTCTCACTAGATAATGTTTGCTCTTTTACTATTCTATCACTACCTAACCTTTTTAGCTTTGGTATGAATTTTATAATAATGCAATTGTAAGATCTGGTAATAATGTGGGAGGAACTCTGCTGTGCCTGGGGTGATAACTAGCTCCATGACAGATGTGAGCCCATATTGTGGTTGCTTTAGGCTATGTATAGGCATAGGAAATAAAAGAACTACTACATCTATTGATCAAACATGCACAAACTATGACACAATGCAAATATATTATGCTGTTGGTGTACACAAATACATGGTAAATACACATTATTTGCTATCTTTATTACATGAGCTGAGAAGATAAACACAGAGCTAAATTTGTTTTATTGAGCTAGAAATTACAACTTGAGACACACAATTAGCACCTTGGATTGTGAGGATGGATACTAATGGCTTGGCTTCAGCAAGATGCCATGTGAATTGGTTGCTACTTTAACTCTCTTGGAATTACTTTTTTCTACAATGAAATTGGCAAACTACCAATCTTCATTTGTTTTGTTAAAGCACAGGATGTTCTCAGCAATGGTAATCTTCTGTAACCTTTGTACTGCTTGAGCTGCTAGATACACCCCATGATTCTACATGATGACCCTGACTTGATTCTTGGATACTCTGGAGTTTCAGTTAAGCTATCTACTCCATTCTGTTACTGTGTGCAGATGGATCAACATTCAGAGATTTACTCCAGTCATGAAGTTTGTGCACCTACCAAAGCAGTCGCCTGTTTTTCACTTGGTGATTGTAAAGTGAAACAGAACTGTTATGATGTTTCTTTATTGTATTTGGTTTTGTTTTCTACTGCATGTGAGTCAGCTGGATGGATTTCCCATGACCATGATCTACTTCACCACCCATTGATGTGCAACCTCACCTTATATGTAATGTTACATTTATCACCTCTGTGATCTGATGCTGTCACTGAGCCCTGACTTTATTCTTACCTGTTCTAAGTGTTATATTGGTTTGTCTTGTTTTTCTAGAATTTGGATTGTGTACCTATGCCCTGCTACCATCTCTCAAGTGCTTTTATTTCTCCTACACAGTTGGAGGTTTCTCCTATATTATTGGAATTGTTATTGGAACCTTTTTCTCCTACTTTACTTTACTTGTTTACTTATTCTTGTTCTTATGGATATGGATTTTTCTAATTCTCACAATGGGACTCCCACTCAGGGTTTCCCCTGTGTGAGTGCTGGCAGCTTGGACACTGTCCCTCACACCACTGGACTTAATTCTGTTGTTGTTTTACCTACTCCTACCCCCACCAAACCTGTTTCTGGTATATCTACACCCTCTGAAGTTTTGTTGCAAGAGACTCCCACTCCTGCTGCCCTGTTAAATCCATTTCTTTTGTATGCACCACTGTTGCCTCCTTCTGAGTTGCCACCACTGGAAGTTCAACAGCTCAGAAAAGCCCTTGCTGAACAGCTCTCACAGCCCCATTCCTGTGAAACCTGTTTTGACACTTTACAAGCTGAAATGAGACAACAAACCACCACTGCTTGGCAGCATGAGAGATGCCTGCTCAACTTGATCTCAGCCTTAGAGATGTGAATTCAGGAATTGATCCCACATTCCCCAAAAGGTTCTCAATAGTTATCTCACAGACAATGTCTGCCCACCTTTCTCAGGCTTTGTCAGCACCTACTCCGCCCCCTGTGATGCCACCATTCCTTACCCCAATTACCTCTTTTACAAGTGGAGCACCTACCTTCACTCAGTCTACCCTTTCTCAAGTCGCAATGCTAACTACACTAGCTATGCCAAGCTCTTGTACCCTGAGCTTAACAGTTGTGCCTTCAGTTCCTGTGAATGTCACAGTTACTCTAACTACTACAATTATTCCACCTTCTCCTCTGAGTGACCCTATCAGGTTGCCAAAAACTTGTGGTCCACACTTCACTCAATCCATTTTTCCTACCAAAGCACTGGGGAACAAACAATCAAATCTTTTCAATCAACACTCAGTGTTGCCTAAATTCACTGGTAAAATAAATGAAATTTCATGGTCATTCAATGAGTGGTTCTTTCTTTTTGAGCTTACAATGAAGCAGTATAAAACCACTCAAGACGCTGCTGCTGCACAATTTCCCATGTTTCTTCAATAGGGAAGTTAAGACAAATTAGCAGTTACTCATTGGTCACTTTGAGGACCACTACAAAGCACCTCACATCAAGCAGCAATATAAGATGCTTTTATGTGATCTTTCCTTCAAGAAGGGAGACAATGTGAGGACCTACATTACACAAGTTGATAGACTCTTTTGCCTCAGCAAGCTAACTCCAGAATACTTGAGACACGATCTCTTCTCATACATTTGTTGGGGATTTCCTTCTACCATCAGGAGCTGCCTCAAACTTAAATGTGACCTGGAAGATGATTTGAACTCTATTATTAAGAAGGTGATTAGCATTGTTTATATGCTACAGAATACAATGCGCAGTGAGAGAGATGCTGGTGACCTAAAGATGGGTCAAATTACCTCTAAAACTTTAACCTCTTCAAGTTCTGCTGCAGTGCAAAAGAAGACAGATAGTGAAAGACAGTCAGCTCACATTCATACTCAGAGTGGGGCAGTTATCCGCCTAATTGCAGATGGGGATGGTTAGGACCTATATTATGCAAGTTGATAGACTCTTTTGCCTCAGCAAGTTAACTCCAGAGTATTCATGACATGATCTTTTTTCATACAAACTTAAATGCAATCAGGAGGATGACTTAAACTCTATCATCAAGAAGGTGATAAGTATTGTCTATATGTTACAAAACACAACATGCATCAAGAAAGATGCTGGTGACCTAAAGACAGGTCAGACTACCTCCAAAACATTAACCTCTTCAAGTTCTGCTGCAGTGCAGAAGAAACAGATAATGAACGTCAATCAGCTCACATTTGTACTCAGAGTGGGGCAGTAATCCGCCTTATTGCAGATGGAGATGGTATTATCATTGATGAGCTGTCAGCTGAAGTGTGTACTCCTGACACTCTGGTCAAGTCTGTCAGTCATTTAAATTAGTTGGAGCACCACCTCCTGAAATCCATGAGCATGATGTTTTGGTGATAACTTCATTGCTACACACTAACGTCATCCCCATGGGTGTGAATGGACTGCCGATTAATGCTACCATTGATACAGGAGCCTCTGTATCCATCATAAGCAACACCTGTTGCAACAAGCTTTGCTTACAGAGAGAAGATTTGCTATCTTCCACCACCCATTTGTTGCATGCTTTGGGGAACACTATTTCACTGAAGAGCCAGATCAACAACCTCAAGTTGCACATCCACCAAGAATGCTTTCATGTGGACCTTATTGTGGTTGACACCTGCAATTGGCCTCTGCCATATGATGTCATTCTAGGAAATGACTTCCTTGAGAGGAATGCATGCATAATTGATTACAGAACCAACACTCCAGCTATTCACAAAAGTGAGCCACAGGAAGAGCTTACTGCCATTAGTAACAAAGAAATCTTATTAACTTTAACTGATACTTTTGTCATGGAACCATGGCACTGGCAACGAGTTGCTGTCACTACAAACTCTCCTTACAAGGGGGACATCATGATCTCAGGACAAAGGGGAAAATGCCTTCATGGTATACACCTCTCTCTTGACCTTTGTCATGTTTCTCAATGGAAAGGCTTATGTTACTATGCTTAATAGTTCTGCACGCCTGATCTGAATGGATCCAACAAAGATATCCATCATCTGTCTGCCTGTTCTTACTGATGTTCACGATCTAAGTGAACCAAGTGATCCAGTCCAGATCCCAGTTTTAAATAAGAGAACTCATGGACACCTGAGTCCACAAGAATGTGATGTGTTCTCTGCCCTCTTGTGCCAGCATCATGATGTGTTTAATTATGGATCAATTAGTGTTGGAAAGGCTGTTGGGGAACAACATGCCATCAAAACTAAGAGTGATCACCCCATTCAGTTGCCAGTTCAAAGGGTACCCAAGAACTTATGAGTGGAGTATGAACAGATCCTTAGCAATCTCATTGAAAGTGGGATCATACAGAACAGTAACAGTCCATATGCTGCACCTATGGTGTTTATTCACCAAGGCAAGAAGTATTGCCTCTGCATTGATTTTCGATGATTAAATGATATCACAGTCAAGGATATCACATCAAGGATCTTCTATATGATGCCAGCAAGTACAAGTTAATTTCATGCTTGGATCTCTGTAAAGCCTATTGGCAGATACTGATGAAGCCTGCCAACATCCTGAAAACCGCTTTTATTACGCCTTACAGCCAGTCTGAACACACCAGTTTACACGAAGGAATTTATCATTGATTGTGATGCAAGTTCAGTTGCCATCAGTGGTGTGCTCAGTCAAATGATGAATGGCCAGGAATGCCCAGTACAATATTTTAGCCAGAAGCTCTGCAATGCTGAGCTAAATTACAGAGCAATTAAGTCTGAAATGCTAGCACTCATCAAGAGTCTGAAGAAGTTTCAATTCTTCATCTTAGGTCGCCACTTCATTGTTCATACCAACAACTCCGCACTAGCATGGCTTAAGAAATTCTCTGGTGACAAGTCAAACATCATCACCTGATGGTTGGAATATCTCAATGATTTCACCTTTACTATCACTCATTGTCCAGGGAGATTGCATATCAATGCTGATTATTTCAATGCTCTGCCAAGTTATGAGAGAGACCTGTGAAACTCTGTTTGGATTCATCCCAGCATGTGAGTACAAGCTCCTCCTTGATATTAACACAGATTGGAATGGGAAAGCAATTCTCCCCATTATGGTGAAAGAGGAGATTTCAGAAAAGGAGATTGCCACCCATCAATTACACAACAACATTTTGTCTTAAATTGTCTTTAAGGTCAAGAACCCTGACCATGCTATCAGCAACTTTGCCAAGAGATATTTCCAATGGTATCATTGGAAGCTTATGGAAGCTGGACTCCTCTATGCGCACAGTCAGAACAATTGTCTGGCAATTCCAGAGTATTTCAAGCAAGATCTTGTCTGGAAGATCCATGAATGTGGTCATCTCGGGATTATCCAAATGGAGAGAACCTTTAATGCTTGTTACATCACCATTGGTATTAGAGCTACTGTGCAAGATGTGATTGACAAGTGTGAAGCATGCCTGCTTCAAGGAGCTGGACACTTTCTGGAGCAGAGAGCTGAGCTCCACAGTTGGGTCAACAAAAGAACAAACAAAGTAGTCCACATGGACATTGAAAAACTGTCAAGGGGTGAGCAAGGATTTCAATATCTGTTGGTCTTATGCATGACTTATTCCTCTTGACAATACCACTGCCAAAGTCATTGGCAAAAGGATCACCAAAGAATGGATATTTAAGCTCAGGCCAATGGAGCATTTGGTCTCTGAACATGGTCCTCAGTTCAAGAACTCCTTAATGTCCACTCTTATGAAAGAACTCAAGATTGTACATGATTTTAACACTGCTTACCATCCACAGTCAAATGGCATCATTGAGTGACTTAACCACACCATCATTAAACTGATCAGAGTTGCTTTAGCCTGTGCTGCTGATCAAAATTGGAGACGCATCATAGAGGCAGTCGAATTCTTTTACAATACCACTGTTCACTCCACCCCATAAGTGAGCCCTTTCAAATCTATGTTTGTCCACAAAGCAAGCACTCCCCTGTCTATCATGTTTCCAGACTACAATGAACCAACCTTGGAGAATTTTGTGAACCAGATGCTGCAGAAATTCCAGGAAGTGCACCTCTCTATCTGCCAGAATACCAATCAGACTGTTATTCACCAGAAAAGAAACTTTGACAAAAAGCTGTACTGCAAACCTCATAAAAATGGAGATTCTTTATTTGCTTATTTTCCTCATCAGGTTACTGACACTAACCAAGTATGAAAACTTGCCACTAATTGACAAAGACCTTTTAAAATAGTTAAAGCATTAGATCACCACTGGTACTTATTAGATAATGGTAAAGTTGCGCATTTTCAGCAACTTAGACAAATGATTAAGGATATACAAAATGCAGTCATTGACAATAATAACAAGTTTTCTCTTGTTGATGATGGTGTTAATGAGATAGAATATTATGATAACCTCACTGAATGTGAGGAAGACAACCTTATGCAGGTCAAGTATGATAGTAACCTCAGTAGTAGTAGCAACACTATTGCTACTCATATTTTGACTAAACAAAAAGCTAGAGATCAGAGATATTTAGAGCATTTAAATACCCAGGAATGGGACCTTAATCTTATATCTTTGTTTAGTAACTATGAAACAAACAGAGAATCAACTCCCAGCAAGATGTTGATTTCAATGACGAATTAACCCACAAGATGAAATGAAGTGATCAATGATGCCTAGATGATCAGATGAAGGCAGTTCACAAAAGTGAGAGCACCTGGCAGAAGACACCTGTAGCAGCTGTGTGTACAAGGGGAGACAACTCTCTCTTTGGGAGCAGACTTCCCATGACTACACTCAGAGACAACTCTCTGAGTGGGAGCAAACCTCAGATGACTATGCACAGAGACAACTCTCTGTGTGTGAATCTGAGGAGCATAGAGTGCTTTTTGCCCAATTGTCTAACATAACCTCACCCTGTGTTGACTTGAAACCCCCTCCTAGTCCCAGTCCTTCCTCCTGCAACTCAGCTAGTATTAGGTCCCACAAAGCCAAGGAACCTAAAGCTAAGACATCTAAGGTTGGCGATGAGATCCTACATCTGTATTTTATTGCTACTCAGAAAGTGGTTCATTTGGTTTGAGGCAACATCAGAAGAAACTAAGAATAGGTTGTGATGGACATTCAACACCAAGGATTTAACCTATTCAGTCAACTTGATCCTCTTTGTCATAGACGCAGAGCATAGGCCCCAGATCAATGCTGTTATTTGTTATGACTCCAAAATGTTAGCTGGCATGGCATGACCTTACTGGTGAAGTACTGTTCCCACTATGTTTGATGAGGACTTCAACTTGTTTCACTTATGCCAGTTTCTCAACAGCAAAGAAAAAATAAAGAAACTTGAATGCATTAACATCAATTTCAACAACCTGCTTGTTGTCTACTTCGTCCATGTCAATGAGGTGAACCACCCAAGAATAATGGAAAAAATTGAAATAGCCTATTGACTCACCAAGGTGGAGAAGATATGCTTAGTCATATTCTTAAAAGTAGAGTACCAGGATACCATCCCAGACAAAGTTGAGAGTTTGCACTTTTGTATGGTAAACTTCACCATTTTGTATAGCAGCTCCTACCAGCCCACAAGCATTTAAAATACTCACATAATCTTTTCTACTAAGATCATCTACACAGATCTGCTCTTATGCCAGAAAATTTCAACTCACTGTCTCATGGTCAATACTCGTCTGATCATTGATATGTGCATCCAGGCTCAATCACTAGAGTTGATCAATATCAGCTTGCCTGGCCTCTGCTCTAATGTCTCCAATCTTGACGTCAGTTTTGCATTTTCACAAAGCACTGCTACCCTGCAAGAAATTGATGAGGTGTGGACAAATTTGAAAGCAGATCACAGCCTGGAGACACAATGGCCTACATTCAACATTCGTAGCCCCACATCACAATATCATTGATCTGTTGAGAGAATGCTAGCTGAGTTATGTTTATCTCATGACACTCAAGATCATCAGAGCTTTTCAGAAAAGATGTTCTCGGAAAAATTCGCACCAGTGATCCAATCCCATGGAGCCATGTGGATCCTTGCTGCTTTTCTTACAGTTGATCCTCACCTTCAGCTACCTATGGATAAGCCCACTAGGGAGAGACTCATGGAGCAGTGTTCTCATGAACTCACTATTGGTCCTGCTGCCTGGAAAGTTAAGAACTGGCTGCTCCACTCTTGCTCATTGCCTGCCTCTCCTGGGAATACTAAAAAAGCAATGGAACATTTTAAGAAGTTCTATGCCTGTCTCATCAGATCCAGCAGACCCCTTGGTCACCTTCCACCTCAAATGATTTAAACTGATTAGGAGTCGCATTCTCAGACTTAAATATCTTCTTGGACACACTCAAGAAGTACATGTGGGGAGCCACTGCCAAGACCAAGGTCCCTTCTCTTAACTCTGAGTATGCACCTCTGTGCACTAGTTGACTCATGTGCTGTGAATATGGTTCAACAAAGCAGTTTATTGAGCTAGTTTGTCACTATGACATTCTGTCATGCATGGAAATCTTATTCAACCTGGAGCAGCTCAATTATCCTGAGTGTGGGTAAAGTAAACTCACCCAAACCCAGTGGCAAGCTATGAAGGATGGCAAGATCATCCCAATCACCATTTAAGGGAAGACTATGAAGATGCCCAAACAATTCTACCATGAGGAAGAACTCTTATCCTCATCAGCTATCAAGGTATCATCAGCAACAAAAGCCCTCACTGAAGCTGTCAACCTAGAATTCCAGGGTCACAGTCTCACCCAAGCTCATGCCCACTTAGTCTCTTACCAATAATGAACAAATCCTAACTATTGAGCACTGCCCTGAGGAATTTGCAGAGAAACCAGCAATAGTTGATAGAGTTTTTGAACCCAACAGTGACAAAGTTATCCTAGGTCTCATGAAATGGTGCCTCACCATGATGCTAACCAAGGAAGAGTTGGTCCTTCTACTATTGCCAGGGCTACAACTTGCCTTGGACGTAGAATGTACCACAGCCTGCCTTTGCCTCTCCACCACCCAAATTGAAAATCTATGGAGCCACATACTCTGCAGTGCTTTCTGGGACTCCATCAAGGATGCCAAAATAAATTACCCTATCACAATCAGAACAGCCTCCCTTTGGAACAAGTCCAGCTTTGCCCAGTTGGAAAACAACATTGAGAAAAACAACCTTCTCTGTATCCTGCCGCATTGCTTAATGACACCACTGATTCTGCCATCATGGAGAGTACGCTGTGGAAAGAAGAAAATCTCTGCCCATCTTACTGACCATATTAATTATGTCTCAACTGCCTCCAAAGTTAGCAGAGCCATGCAAACAAAGGAGTATAAAGATACCCATGATGCATTGCTGGAAGGTGGTAACCCTGAGCTCATATATATTGATGGGAAACTGACTGTCAAGGATATATTTCAAAAGTGACAGCCTATCTCTACTTAGTTAGAGAAGATCTACCAAACTATTAACTCACTTGACCCTTGTGTCATCATTTTATTCCAAGCTGGAGGTGACCTGATGTGGGCCAACAAAGCAGAGACAATAACCTGATACTACGATGTAACCAAGTGTATTGAGATCATTACTATGCTATGTGCTGGCATCACAAACCCCAAAGAGATGATGGTTGAGCAAGTGAATGAGTACTGTTTGCTCTTTGTCAACCATGCTACCCATATGGGATCTCTCAGAGAAGTCTTCCCTCACTTTTATCCTAATACCAAGATTAGCACTGATGATTCACACACCTTGGACACTAATGCCTTAATGACGCTTCTCATCACCCTCAAGGGCCTCTGCCTGGCCTATTTGCACAGTGTATTATCATTAGTAACTATCACTCAAATAAATGGTGGGTGAGGATTTACTGATTTAGTAAACCGCCAGACGCTTCCTCTTTGCTTAACTGCTTAGGTTAATTGAGTACTAATCATCATTGTTTAGGTGATGAAAACCGTGTGACGTTTCCTTTTCAATCATCTGTGGGCTACTGCCTGAAGCCGATCTCCACACCACAGTTCTTCTCCTTCATGAATCATTGACCAAGTCCACTGCACCATCTCAGCTCAATGGGAATTAATTATGTGTACCCTACATTAGCTCAGTGCATGTACTCATGTCAAGATGTAACTGACTTAAACTCAATTTTGTAAAGTGTTTGTTGGATTGAATAAGTAAAGCAACCGGGCATTGACACTAACTGCATTTATTTAATATTAAAGTAGCCATTACCGTAAAATTACTGGCTTTAGAAATAAATAAATATGTTGCAGTTTCCTATACTTACATTTAATAACAATACATGTAAAGTCATTTATTCAGTCGATTATAGTCAAGTCTCCTACTATTAGTAATAGATAAATATCCCTAGGGTTTGGCTATCCAGCCATTTCAAGCATCTATTAAATTGTACATGTATAGATCGATAGTCAGACTAAGCAAGAATCGAAAAACTCCTAACCGTAACATAAGTGCGGTTTCATGACTGGCACAAGGACCCTTCGAATCGCTCCCGTGATGGAATCCAGCCACTACTCGACACAACTTGCTTAGCTGAACATTTTATTAAATATCAAACCAGATAAATGAAGAATGAAAAATAAAATAAACTCAGAAGAATTTATTGTTCATCAATTTTCCTTTAAATTCTAAGCTATTTATTTAAAAAGTTTTCAGTACCTGCTGATTTTGAAATTTGAATTAATCTTCTGCCAATATGGCTGTTCTTATGTAAGTGTAATTTCGCTTGTTACAATTTGTCAAAAAATACTTAATTGGCTCCAGTATTTTTCTTAGAATGTACAATATTGTAACTTGGTTGCATCTTACAAAATGAATAAGATAATTAACTAAATTTTTACAATCATATTTCTAATTATATTTCATCACTATTAATCATTCAATGCTAATCTCTTGTTTGCAGCTTATTCCTTTTGGGTGATGCTACACGCATTAGTAAGCATGCGTCATGGACAGCACTGGTCACTCCCCATGCACTAGAGTGTCTGCTTTTCGTATAAGTGACTCCGCCTCAGAATCTTCCTATGTTATCATCACGTACTTAGATTGCTTCAACATTTTCAGTACTGCCTCTAATTCGGTGGTAACAGTGTTTGCATATTTCAGAAATCCTGTTTCCATGATATTCTCTGCTATAGGTGTCAACTCTCACAATTAGTTCATTTTTGGTGAGAAAATTTCAAAGTATTTCTCATACAAGTGAATGCCTTTTATTGCTATTAGGAGCGTCATCTACACATCAGCTTTACATGTGTGGGCTAAGTCTGCTCTCATCTGTGTATTCAGATAAAAGAAGGTAAAGAACTTTCGTAAGCTGTGCGTGTTCACTACATCTTTATAGAAAAAGCTGATGTTATCCACTACTTCTTGCTCTGATATGTCGCCAGTGTCATTCTTTCCAATGTGCATCATAATGAAGAACTCCACAGATTTCGTTACCTCATAGTAGCAATACTTTTGTTACATCTTAGCACACAATACAACGCATTAACTTCACAAATTTGTCAAAAACAAATGTGGCTGTCGTATCTAGATCTCCACAATCAACATCCATTGGAACCACTTAATCATCATATACTTTCTAAAAACAGTGGACAAAGAGGATATTAATATGGTACAACACATGAACCTAATACTAGTTACTGCTCATGCAATCTTTGTCAAAATCACATTCATTTACATTGAAGAAAAAAATGAAAACATACCTAATAATGTTCTTGACTTGGAGAAATACCTGGAAAACTTCATCATCATTTGCCAATCTACTTTGCTTTGATCCATGGTGACACCTAAAGACAGCATTACAAACCTAATATTTATTGAAATGTTACTGAACAAAAATCTACCAATGCAAAAATTCATAACAGAGGAGAGGATAGCAATAGACATCCTTACAAGCTCAAACTCTCAAAATCTTAGATCCCCTTGCACATGATTGAGCATAACTGATATTTGCTGTAAATTTTCTTTCAGTCAATCACAACAAGCTCTCAATGAGATTCACAATTGCTGGATTCAGCTCAAAGCAAACAAATAAAACATTAAGCAGTGGCCAAACATACTAAATGAAGACTATCTTATTAGGATTTTCTTGTAATAGTAAACAATTGATAACTAGTTACCTTAAGCAAAGATTCAAGAGAGGTAAATTAAACAATATTTTTTCTAACTAGTTACTGGTTTACAATGGGATCCCTCAAGGAAATATTTGAGTCCATTTTTTTAGTATTAATGTAAATGATATGCAGTCAATAACTAACTCCAATTTATTTTAATATGCAGATGACACCTGCATGTTCAGAAATAATATATCAATGCACCTAGCAGTGGAATGAATAGAATTCAATTGCAACAAATTGTCAAATTATTTTTTAATCCATAAGTTGATAATTAATGAAGCTAAGACAAAATTTTGTATTTTACAACCCAATAAAAGTAATTATGATGTATCCAAAGTGACATTAAAATTTATAATCTTGATGTACCTATTGTAGACACTTTCAAATACTTAGGCATAACCATTTACTCAAAGTTAAAGTTCAACTCTCAGATTAATATAGGAGTTAAAAAATTAGCTATAGGTATAAAAAGTATGACACTAGTAGTTAAACACTTACCAACTTGTGTGATTATTCAATTCTTACATGCATTTATTATGAGCATCTTAATTATGCAAACATTTTATTTACTGATCTAAGTGATGTGCTTTATAGAAATATTGACATTCAATTAAGATGGGCACTGAATATCTCAGGAAAAAATTCATCGAAAAGTAAACATTACATTTCTAGGTCAATTCTCTTTCCAAAACAACTTGTCATTTCATTTTGAATACCCTGCTAGCATTTTTCAAGCTAGTAAAAAATCTACTGCCTTATAATACAATGAAATTCCTGGGATTTGGGCATAAACAGAATTCTAGATCCAAACTTTTTTGCATGTGTAAAGCATAAGAAAAAATTTTTAAAGAAATCTGTCATTAATGTTGCCATTCAAACCTGGAATTAGCTAAGGAAATTAAACATGTTGAAAAATTGAAATCTTTTAGAAAAGCATTAAAAAATCTTCCTTAAGCAAATCTAGATTTCCAGTACAGCATGGTTAGGATTTAAATTTTACAACAATAACTATATGATAACTCGTCATTATAATAGCAATATACAGTAATTTATCCATAGCCTGTGAGATTTGTTGTTTTTGTATTGTATGTTGATTTGTATATAAGTTGTTTTTGAAATTAATGACGCTATTCAGATAAATTATTAAATTGTATTAATTTATCTTATCAGTAGTAATAAAACTCCCAGTTGCATATATGCAGTTTTCAAAAAGTGATCATTTTTTAATAACTTTTTACAATTTTCTATTGATTTTTTATATGAGAAAAGTTGTTTTTTAGGAATTCAAGATTTTACAGCCAGGGGTAAAAAAACTGCAGCCATACCCATATAAATAATTATTCATTTATACCTCATTTTAAGCTATGTACCTATATGTTTTTAATCAAGTTTTTGCATTTCTTAGAAAACCTGCCTTTTCCAGACATCCCTGGAATTCCTGCAGCTACTTTGAAGCCATGTTATTAGTGAACACCTTACTATATAAAGAGAAATTTGAATGTTTGAATGAACATTTTGGGCATATTACAATTTTATGAAAAATAAATCCATAAGAACAGAAGTATGCTTCCACTCTTGCAGCTGTTGCATATCTATACAAAAATATCATATAAAATACATGCGTTTTGTTTTATTAGAATGAAAAATGAATCCAAAAGAACAGAAGTCATATAAAATACATGCATTTTGCTTTGTTAGAATTAATAATGAATTTTCACAAAATGATTATGTAAATAATAGATATAAATGTAAAATACAGATAGGGAACATCACCAATAAATAGTCTTCACCAAAATTCATCAAAGTAATTCAAATTTTCAAGAATTAAAGTTGAATATTTTCTTAAGAGTTGCCCATGCACCACTTATTTTTGCAAATTGTAAAAATGTAGAAAAAATATCTTTCTCTTTAATACATTGAAGCTGGTATGCTATAAGGTATTACCTGCACATGATGCAAGAAGCACATTTCTTGATTTACTGTATTCCACTACTTCACAAATGTTTTTTAATTGACTTTGGGCATTTGTCAGATTCGTGATTTTCAAAGTTTATATATGATGGGCAATTGCTCTGAGAGCTTAATAAAATTTCTTTAATATTTTTTAATTTCTTGATTTTGGAAGTATTCACATCTTCATCAACACTTTAAGGATTAAATTGTAGTTGATATTTATTACCAAATAGCTAGATTTGTAACATGTGCATAAGATGTAGGAGGATTTACATCATTATTATTTCAAATATATCCACTTAAAAAAATACTAACATATGTTGTTAATTTACACTAATATGTAGCTGTCCTTCAAATAAAATTTAATATTTCAAAATAAACAAAAAAAATATACTGTCCATTAATTTAAATTATAAATATTTAAAGGAAGCCATATGGAAAACTTTCATTATTATTTAAGTAATATCTTTTATCATCAAATGGTGAGAGAGAAGTCTTCTCTGTGTTGATTAAGCTTATTTTGTGTTTATTTCTCAATGTATAATTGTTTGAAACACCAACTTTATTTTTTTCTAAGCAATTTTTTTATTCTTTAAAAGTTAACTTCTCTTTCTCAACTTTTGTTATTCCCTTCAAATTGTTTTTACTTTTATCATTAACTTTATATGAATACATTTTACTCTTGAAAGCAACAAACTCATCTAAATAAATACTTTCAGGAGTTTCTACCATAAAATAACCAGGAATCTTTTTAAATCTTTCATTGAATATTTCATGATTCTTATCAAAATTGCTAAAATCAAATAATTGATAATCTTTATTTAGAATTTTAAATCATTATCAATATCTTTAGTTTCTATAATTAAAATGAAACTGTCTGTGTCAATATAATTTAAAGTTATATTATTTTCACCAACAAATGGTTGAAATACATCATAATAAGTTCCTTACATTAATAATTTTGAAAGTTCTAAAACAGTAAATATGAGATATATTGGTTTATCAAATTTTAATTTATTTTAACTGTAATGTTATAACAAAAAATCATCAAAATCAGAATGCATTTTAAATTCTAATTTGCTTTGTTCTTTAATTAATTTTTCAGTAGTCTCAGTTTTATTAAACATTTTTTCTGAAGACAGCATTATTTAAAAGTTTGTAAAAATCTTTTTCAAAAGTATTTTTTGCTTATGAAATGAATGTTAGTGTTATGGTCAATATATTTTTCTAAAACTTTCTTCTGTTTAAATGAAATTAGCTGTGCACTTTACCTATTTCCATACCAATTCATAAATAAAAATTTAATAGCCTATAATGGCAAAAATAGAATGTTTTATCATATTGACAACAAATATTCTTTGGTGTAGGACAAACACTTTTAAGACCAATGCAATTTTGATATTTGCTATATTCAGAAGGGTCACCTATCTTTTAACTGGACAAAACAGAAAGTTTTTTGTTTTATTTTTGAATATATTTGGATATGATATGTCACACTCAATAAAATATCCAATAGGACTGTTATCTGAAGTTCCAATTATTTTCTCAATTAGGTCCTCATTTACATCTAAGAACTTAAAATCACTATAAGAAAGTGTAGCATCATCCAAAAAGGCAACTAAAAGCTGAATAACGTTGAATGATTATTAATTGAAATTAATTGTAAAAAATTTAGTTAATGAACTTTAGTTTATTTTTGTAAAATGCAACTAAGATTTAATATTGGTCAAAATAAGAAACTTGTTAGCCGATCAAGAGAGACAAATTAAATTGAGCAAACTAATGCTTACGTATGAACAGCCATATTGGCAGACGAATCATTTGAATTTTAAAATCAGCAGGTACTTTTTGTAGAAATTTTATAAATAGCTTTGATTCAACCATAATTTTGATGAACAATAAATTCTTCAGAGTTTATTTATTTTTCATTTCTACTTTATCTGGTTTGATTATTTAATTAAATGTGCAGCTAGGCAAGTTGTGTTTAGTTTAGT
>CABFPE010000117.1:1331128-1356356 GCA_900660155.1 Hofstenia miamia | reverse complement strand
CGTCTGCCAATATGGCTGTAACTACGTAAGCGTTATTTCGCTCAATTTAATTTGTCAAATACCTCTTGATTGGCTAACAAGTTTCTTATTTTGACCAATATTAAATCTTAGTTGCATTTTACAAAAATAAACTAAAGTTCATTAACTAAATTTTTTACAATTAATTTCAATTGATAATCATTCGACGTTATTCAGCTTTTAGTTGCCTTTTTTGGATGATGCTACAATATTGTAACTTGGTTGCATCTTACAAAATGAATAAGATAATTAACTAAATTTTTACAATCATATTTCTAATTATATTTCAACATAATTAATCATTCAACGCTAATCTCCTGTTTGCAGCTTATTCCTTTTGGGTGATGCTACATTATCGCCCTCAATGGCCTCTCTCTGTACAAGTGTTTTTATGATACTTCACCTGGAGGTTAAATGTACTATGATGAAATTGTCCTATCAGGTCAGAGCTACCAGAGCTCAAGTATTTCTGGTTACACAGCAAAACTGTCACTCAACAGGAGGCATTAATGTAGGTCACTAGGCGACCCTGTTATGCAGAAGTTTCATCTTGGGTGATGTATTGGCCAAAGAAACAATCAAAGAAGCCCAAAAGTTGTTGTGTGGTCCTACAGTTCAACTGTTACCACAAACTTAACCATGCAATGGGGGGCATGTAGAGTCACTCAGGGCGTTTATTTTAGTTTCATTTGATCTTAGGCACTCTCCAATTAATTTGGTGCTATTTAGTTTAGTGATTTTATTAATTTGTGATCTTTTTGAACTTAAGATTCAAATTTAGTAATTGTCCACTCAAGCTTTAGATTATGTGTAATTGCTTAGTTGATTTGTGAGGGAAACAAGCTAACTTTTGTAAAATGGTAAATATTTACCTTTTCTTGTAATAAATAGGGAACACAATGTAATCAAACGTCAAATAAATTTCATTCTCACTGGTTAACATTTGCTCTTTTACTATTCTATCATTAACTAACCTTTTTAGCTTTGGTATGAATTTTATAATAATGCAATTGTAAGATCCAGTGATAATGTGGGAGGAACTCTGCTGTGCCTGGGGTGATAACTCACTCCATGACAGATGTGAGCCCATATTGTGGTTGCTTTAGGCTACATATAGGCATAGGAAATAAAAGAACTACTACATCTATTGATCAAACATGCACAAACTATGACACAATGCAAATATACTATGCTGTTGGTGTACACAAATATGTGGTAATTAAACATTATTTGCTATCTTTATTACATGAGCTGAGAAGATAAACACAGAGCTAAATTTGTTTTATTGAGCTAGAAATTACAACTTGAGATACACAATTAGCACCTTGGATTGTGAGGATGGATACTAATGGCTTGGCTTCAGCAAGATGCCATGTGAATTGGTTGCTACTTTAACTCTCTTGGAATTACTTTTTTCTACAATGAAATTGGCAAACTACCAATCTTCATTTGTTTTGTTAAAGCACAGGATGTTCTCTGTGATGGTATTCTTCTTCAACCTTCATACCACTTGAGCTGCTAGACACACCCCGTGATTCTACAATAAAATCTACTACTAGAATTAATATACAATTACATTTATTACTTGTAACTGCCAACATTGAAATAACTTTGCTTAATTAGTTACACTTCCTTTCAAGTGCTTCAAGGAGATAGCAAAAATCAAACACTGTGATTCTAAAACTTAATGCAAAATGAATAATTTGTCATTCATGTAATATTAATATGGATAAAACCAAAATAACAAAAATAAATTTTTTATTATTTAGGGAATGGGCTATTTATGAAATTTATGATATTTGAGAACATTAAAAAATTAAAATTTTAAAGTATCAGTTGCCCAATTTCTTTCATCTTTTCAAAAAAATATTTCTTTGGTTGAAAAGATGTTAAGCATAAAAAAATTGCACCATTTTCCCATATAACAATTTCAGTTGTAATTATGTTGCTTATACTTGTTTCATAATGTTAGTTGTTGCAGCAACAACCAACATCATAATAACAACTTTAGTTATAAATAATCAGTGAGCAGATGCCTGGAAATAAAACTCACTTGGTTATTCTTATTACTAGATCCTTTCAGTATAAAAAAATGATTTGCAAAACCTTTTTTGAAATTTGAAATTTGTGAAAATTATAATATACCAGATAAGTGAATTTTCAAAATAATTTATTCATGAATATTTGGAAATTTATTGTTAAATAAAAAAGTTACATTTAAGCAAAAGATATTTTTCACAATTTTAGAAAGTTCTATTTCAAAATTGTACTTAATGTTAGATTTTTAAATTTTTGTTAAATTTGGCAGATTTTTATCCTCATTGTTATCATTTATATACAAAACATTCATTTAAATGTTTAACAAATGTGTGTATTGAATATGTTTGACAGTACCTGAAAGATAATGGTTTGCCCTTTATTGGGCTTGTGCTTGCTTAAGCAGCAATGCTTGAATTGTTCAGCAATATAAAATTTTATTTTTTGCATATAAAAGTAATGCTAAAACAATCATGTGACCACATAATTAATTTTGTTATGACCTTCAAATATTGCTTTTTCATTAATAAAAAACAACTAAAAAGCAACCTAGTGCGATGTTGTTGAAGCAACATTGTTTCAACTAATGAAATGATACCATTTCAACATTAAAACAATGTTGTTTTTGATGCAACCATATAACAACACAAAATAACGTTGTTTATCCCTTAAATTGTTATCTGGATTGCTTGTTCCTATGTCTATGGATATACATGGTAAACTTTATGTTAATAATGTTGATTTACCAAAAGTTAGATACAAAATATACTTACTTTTAGAACTCATAATAATGAACAAATATTAATTCAGTTGTGCATGACCAATTACATTATTCATATGAAATGTGTGCATTGGAATGACATTTATATCCTTAGTATATTTTGAAAAAAAACATACTTCTTAGTAGGATAAAATTTAAGCAAATCAATATCGTGATATTACAATTTTTTGAATAAAATTTCATAATAGCTCTAAATAGGAAAATACACAATTTGCCATGTTTGCTTAATCGTCTAATAACAAGGTTTTTAAATATTTAGAAAATCTTGTTTAACAACCGATGTCTGGCGTCACTTGGATTCATGTTTTCTAAAGAACTTTTTATTTGTTTTTTGAAATCCGTGTATAATTAGTAAACTACATCAATTTGAGCGTCAATACCAATATAACAAACCTGCTGCTTTAATGAAAATGAAATTCAATAGATGTAATTCTGTTGCATTAAATTCAAAAATTCTCAAAAGCTATTTTCTCTAATTCAATGTGATGGTACACTCAGATTTAAAATTTCATGAATGCACAAACGTATATGATCCAACAAATGTAATTTTATGAAATTATTGGAAAATTTTATTTTAATTCATTAATTTATAACAGGGTATTCCATCTCAATAAATTCAATCTCAATCTTAAATATTGCAAAAATTCAATCTCAATCTTGTGAAAATTATTCTTTAATTGTTGGAGACTGGGAATTTTAAGTACTTTTTGTAAGATTGAAGTTTGACTATTTCTAAGATTGAGGCAATCTTTGGGTTGAAAAATTGAGATTGACCCCCATAGGGGCTAGATCGCATAAATTCCAAAATTTATATTATGTATTTTTCTACGTACTACTACATATTAATTGTGTGAAAAATCTATATGAAAATTGCGCTATTAAGGAAACATTGCTCACTCATTGCAAATAGGCTGAAATAAGTATTTTCAACCAAAGTCATTTTTAGACATGTAGGAACTAGTCAATAGCACATATTTCGTGTAAAGGAAACATCGAATATTTTTGTTAAATAGTCTCATATATAAGACACAAATCATTGATCAAGCAATTAGTTCTTTAATCAAGTTTTGGCTAAGTCGTCAATAAGAAGAAAAGCATTCCCCATTATCTTTACCGCCCTGGCCATGATGGGGAACATGTGTCAAATGTGCAATATATATTGGGAAACATTTTAGAGAAATCAAGGATTGGATAGATGGCTTGGGTGGTGATGGAGTGTTGCTACAAAAAGTGAAAGATGCATTTAACAATAGTTATTTTCAGGCTAGTTTAGCAGAAAAACTTATCTGCTGCAAGCAATTGAGAATGGAGATAAATTTTTTGATGTTTTAGTGAATTATCCTGCTGCTAAAAACAAATTTGATGCTATCAAAACATGGCTATAATGATGTTATTCAGAGCAAAGAATGTGCAAGTTGAAAGACTCTTTAAAAGTAAAGAATGAGTTGAGAGTAAGGCAAGAATTTGAATTGACAATCTTTTCTCTACATTGTTTATTAATACGTTTCGTTAGTAAAATTCAAGTGATTTGGTCAAATATATCAATTTTAAGAACATATTTATCACATATTTTGACTCTTTTAGTAGATATTTTTCCTAATTATCAAAGAGTTGAACCTCTCATTGCTTCTGTTAAATCTGTAATTCTGAAGAGCAGAGCAGACAATATGCATTCAAGCAGTGGATACCAGATGTGGCCGTTGGCTCTCTGCTGCCTTCTATATTTCAGATAATTTTCGTATTGTGGAATTACTCTAACAGAATTTTTTAGTAATAGTTTAACATCAGTCGGTAGTTGTTATTTATCGGCCAGATCACGCGCTTTTCGTGTTGACTAGTTGTCTTCATGTTTGTAAATATTGTAAATATGCATTGTATAGAAGACGCCCAAACATCTGTAAATAGAGAAATAGTTTAACTGTGTTCTCTTGTTCACTAGAATCACGGTTGCTCTAGTATATGTTCACCTCAGCGACCTTCTGCTTTGACACTAAGTCCTCTGGCAAAGTACTTTCTAGATTCAACCCAGTGATTTTACAATAGGGTTTTGTTGGTGAAGCATCTTAAGGAAGTTTTGATTCAGATGCTATTTGCTTGAACAATTGATATGCATCTCTATTTTAGCTTAAAGGCAATTGGGGAATTTTATCCCATTAATAGAGCATGCCCAAACTTAATCAATTTCCAATTTGACAGTAATCCCCTTAATATTAGATATTACAGTAACAAACCAAATCAGGCAAATGAAATCGAGAAGAATTTGAGGTTTCTACTATTTCACCATCAATATATTGTATGCTCAGTTGTTGTGCTTCTACAAGTGTTGCTCTTGAGCGTAATTTTTTGCATGTAAAGAATCCGCTATAAACAGATAGGAACTTCTCAAAATCTAGTGTACACAAATACATTAATATATATTACGCCCTAATAATAAGTTATATTCTACCTGTATATTCATTAACCTATCAAAAAGTTTTTTCAAAATAGATCATAATTTGTTATTCAATAATTTATATAAATATTGTATTAGTTGGCAATGTTTAATTTATTTGAAAATTATCTAAGTAAACAATATCAATATTTCAATAGATTCAAATGGTTCACAGCTAAAGGACATTACATGTGGTGTACCACAAATCTTGGACCATTACTATTCCTAATGTACATAAATGAACTGACTTAGGTATCTGTTTACCTGTTTGATGATCTAAGTAATTTTACCTCTTCAATACAATCTACAAAATTAGCTCCACCTTAATAAGATCTTTAAATTTTAATTAAGCCACTCAAACATACTGAGCAAATGCCTAAGCTGCAAGTTGGCTTGCATATTTAGGAATGATAATATTGAAAATATTAAAATGTGCATATCATGTATTGTATATTTGTAAGTAAGCAACTTCGTTCCTAATCATATTACAATATACTATTATTAAGTATACCTGTTGCCAATAATTTTATTTTCCAATACCATCATTTTGTCTATCTCTTAACATGCTTTCAATAACCCAGAGTTTAGATAAAATCATATTTTTCACAAAAATTACAAGTATTAGTTAATAATGTTTTTATGGATATTTTATGCAATTTAATGTTTCATTTTTAGTTATGATTAGCTATCTGCTAATTTTGTAAAAATTGTATGTAGTTTTTGACCGTATATTATCAACTTCTCCATTCAATATTATTCATGTATTATAAATTTTAGTATCGTTTTTATCATCACAATTATACAACATACTTGGTAATGTTGTCTCCCCCATTGATTAATAGTGATGTGGAATCGCGTGGTTCGTCAGTGTCTTCTACTCTACAAGACGAGTATGATGAATTGTTACGATATGCAGTTGTCATGCCTTCTCCAGGAACACAATCACGACTAGAATTCAATGGTTTTCCAGGTGTAGTATTGCCTTGAGTTTAACATTTTCATTCTTAAGATATTATCGAATAACTATGCTGTCAGACTACACTTAAAAATATTATTCACTAATATTATTTCTTTAAAATCATTGTGTGTTTTAATAGTTTAACTTTGGTCATCGATCTGTCATGAATAATGCTATGTTGCTTGTAAAGATATTAATTGTTGTTTCTGTATGTATGGATTTCAAATGTTTATTACAGTAATTTTTTTCAAAAAAGTCTGTTGCTCTCAAGAAAGTCTCTGTTGCATTCAAAAAATCTTTGTATATTATCTAGCTAAAAATACACAATATTTGATGACCGAAAAAATCTATAATAGTAAACAAAAATTATTAAAAATTCATTACACAAAATATTTAACTGCAAGAAAGTTAATTTGACTGGAAGAGATATTATTATTATTGTTTATTTATAAAGGTGTGCCGTATGATAGGTAAGGAGCCGAAAACTGTGAATGAAGAGAGTTATGAACAATCGTGAGTAGTTTATAGCGGATTCGACAACGGCCGTGCTGAGCGTGTATGAACCGGGCTGCTGTTTTGTACTCTGTAGAGAGGATATGATACAATCAGGGCATGAAAAAAAAGACAGTTGGAAAAGTCGATGCGGGAGAGAACATGAGTGTGAACAGAATTAATTGTAAGCCAACGTCTGATCTTCCAGAGATTGGTTAGAACGGCGAAGCAACACTTGACAACGCGCGAAATGTGAAGTAGGAGGGATAAAACAGCGTCAATGACACCCAGATTGAAGACTGTCAGACTGTTGGTACGCGTTATGACACCAATTGCAAGATTGACATTTCCAACGTGAGGTCATTGACAGATAATCCATTACCAACCAGCCAAGATCGAATGCCGTGCGTAGGCAGTCTGAGATTTTGGCGGAGTTAACAAGGAATTGAAGGTCATCTGCGTAACACTTGCAATACATCGAGTCAATCTAATAGTAACTAGAAAGCTGCAATATACAGTATTTATTTATTAAGCTTACACTTTATTTCCTGAAGGGCAATGTTTAGAACCTATTACATTCATGTCAACCAGGTTTTCCATCACTGCACTTGTTCTGCAGTACGCAATTCCAATACCATTGCACATTCATTAGTTTCAATGTAAGCAACCATATTAACTAAATGAGTCATGCATAACTGTATTTTAAAGCGAGATACGAAGATGACACTAAAGATTTTTTCGAGGATTAAATAAAGGGTATTTTAACTAACGGGTGTTCACTCAAAATCGGTAATATGTATTCTTTATTAATTTAATCCAATTAAAAATCGCAAACCTACAAAAAACATACAAACCTACAAAGAAATATTAATAATAAATATTCAAACTGATTTGATATAAGAAATTTTCAATTACGTTCTACATGGCATCTTTAAATGAAGAGCGTCGAATAATGATTGTACAATATAAACAAAACAATCCTGAAGCATCTAATTATTCTGTGGCGAAAATGATGTAAAGTTTTAATATTGGCCAGAACACAGTCTATGCAGTCTTGCGTCGTTACGAAGAAAATTTTGACACTGCGGGAGTCCCGGGTTCAGGTCGTCTACCAAAGTTGATGACACAAGCAAAACGCTAGAGGATGATAATTGATGCTTTGCAATCAACCTCAATTTCTCAAAGGAAGCTCTCTAGAAAATATGGCATTAGCACATCATATGTAAACAAATTGTTGAAGAATGAAAATGTGAAGGCTTTTAAAAAGAAAAAATACCTGCAAAAAGACGTTGAAGAATTAAAAATCAATATTATTTCTAAAAAAAATCCTCCATGTGTTCCCCAACTTCGGCTAATCGATGATTTTTTTGGTATTTTAAAACAATAAGCATAAGTATATACTCATGGATGAATGGCATCGAATGCCGAACAACTTAAACGGAGAGTTAAATATTGTCTGTCTCAAATAGATATATCTGTTGTACAGGTTATGATGGATAAAATTCGATTAAATATTGGTAGAGTTAGACCGAAAGGAGTATCATCAGCATTTCATTGACTTTTATTTTTATATTTAGTTACTTCACTTAAATACAACATTGTGGAGAGTTTGGTTATATTTTACAATTTTTTACATATAATTTTAAATATTACCGATTTTTAGTGAACACACGTTAGTTTATATACAAAGACTTTTTTTAATGCAACCGACTTTTTGAATGTAACAGATACTTAATTGAAATCAAATCGACTTTATTGAATGCAACAAATTCTATTGACTGCAACAGAGACTTTATTGAAGAAAAATTTCTGTAAAGTCACTATTTAAACAATGGGTGCATTTTAGATAAACTTGGTTCTGATCCAAAAACTGTGTCTGAAATTCGCTCCAAACCTCTTTGTGAAATAAAGGATAGTGGAGATACTTCCATGGGTAATACTGCTAAATATATTAATATATTTGCTTTCCATTTGATGAAGTTAAATTTTAAATTTAAGTTTACTAGAAAAATGTAGCATCAAATCTGCATTTGATGATACAATCAGAAATTCATTCTATTTTAGCGATATATTTATTTTACGAAATATAGTATAATATTTAGCAATTTATTCAATTGATCTTTGCAAAAAATTACTTGACAGAATTTATTTTGCTTAGTGACGTCATCTATGACGTCAATCTCTGAAAATTCATTAAACATTTTATCAATGTTTTGTCGATTTAGTGCTGGAAATCATAGCAATTTTTTTAAGAATCATTTTACAGATTGTTCAATGACAATAAGCAACAAATAATTTCATTGATTGTAATTAAATCCAACAGTGGAGTTGATTGTTTTCATCATATTCCTTTATAATTCCTTTATAAATTTATTGTTGTTTTGATATGTTCAGTAATATAATTTAGTAATTAGACGTATCAAAGTCATTTCTTTAAGGAGCGAGCTATTATGATCTATGTAAAAAACATGATTTCGAATCAAGTCGGTGTGTTGCACTGATATTTTCTTCCTTTTTGCCATTAACGAGCACCCTCAATCTGTTCTCAACTGCTTACTGTGTGTCGATGACACTGAGATTTCTCTTCATTATTACCTCTGATCTTGAGCTGTTGTATATTTAGTCTTCTGTTAACCATATCGATTTTAGTCCTACCAAGACATGTGGCATCACCTTTTCAGGGTCTCCCTCAACGGATTTACATCTCCCAGTGAAATTTTCTCCTCATCATATTCAGTTTAGTTCAACTAGCTGCCAAATTAAATTGAACTGAACATGTTTCTTTGCCTCTCCGTAAAGCTAATTCCGCACTCTTTGCCCTCTTCCGCAATGTCCTCTTTAATTTCACGGCTTTTGTGAAACTCTTTTTGTTCAAGTCCATTCCTCGTGCCATTCTTTACGCTTCTTCCTGTTGGTGGCAATTTTTCGAAATGTTCCCTTACATACCTCATCTGCTGTGAAACTCTCGTTGTTCAAGTCCATTTCTTGCGCTATTCTTCTATGCCTTATTCCTCTCCATGGAACGGTACCAGAAACGTGCTTCGGATTTCTCCCTTAACACACAAAGAAGCTCTGCTCAAATTCTCCAATCTCCCCCTGTCACTTCGCATTCTGGACCTTGATCCATTTTTAACATTTTCGAATTCCCACTCTACTTCGCTCTGATAGTGTTGTCACATTCTGTGTTCGTTATCTTTTTAAACATTACACCCTTCTTGTTTTTTTTAATCGTGCTTGTACTTCTGCTAGCTTTCTCCTGTTTATTATACAGTTTATTAGATTGCAGTCATGCCTGCAGCTAATCTTTCGCTTGACGATTTGCAGAATCTGCCAGACGCCCAATTTACTACGGTGGTTGGTGTTTTAAAAAAGGATACCATCATCTCTCTCCTTCGCCAAGCTGTCACCTCCAATTCACGTTCACACCAGTCTTCCAAAGTCAGGCCTTTCAATTTTGTCTTGTTATTTCTTTCAGACTCTCTTGCTAAGCTTACCTCCGATGTTTCGTCCATTCATTCTCAAATGTTCTCCTACAGTGCTTCTGCTTCACGTACCATTACGAATCGTCCTAATCATCCTGCCCCACGTTCTGCTACTGCTGCTCCCTCTCCTGTGCCGTCACCTGCCCCTGAACAGTCTGGTCCACCGCCTACTCACCACAATCATCGCTCTTGGCACTAGTTCTTCCTGTAATCTGCCTGTTGTTCCGATTAGTTCTCTTCCTCGTCCTCCTTGTAAAGCTCACATCTAATCGGCCATTTTGCTAATTCTGTTTCTGCTTCTGATGTTGCTGATCACCTCCGTTGCTCCTCTCCAATTTGATGACGTCCTTCCCATTCTACCACGTACGGATTCTCCATTCGCCTCCTTTCACATTGTCTGTAATCAAGAGTCTCATTTTGCTCTCATGGATCCTGAAGTGTAGTCAGATGACCTCTTGATCCAATACTATCGTCTCTCTGATGCTGAGCGCAAATATTTTGGCCTTCGTCCCCGTCGTTGTGATACGTCTGGTCGTGATTGACTACCTGCACCTCCTAGCGTGGATCTCACTCCTAATCTCAACGCTGGTTTCTCTCGGCAATGCTCGCAGTCTTGTCTCATTAAACCGTCGTCTCAGTTTTTACAACTACTTCTTACAGTCTCCTGTTGACTTCATTTTCATTACTGAAACCTGGCTTGATCCTTCTCTTGCTGACAGTGTTGTTTTTCCTAACTCCGCACTTAAACTTCTCTGCCGTATGGATCGCTCTAACCTTGACATCCACCCCCTCTCCTTTGAGTTTTTTTCCTTTGATTTCTGTTGCGGTTGTGCTGTTGTTCTCAGTGATCACATTGTTTCTTTTCTCTGTGTTTACAATCCTCCTTCCAGCAGTCCTTTTCGTATTCCCCTAGCTGATTTTTCATCCATGCTTGAGTAATTTCATGATCAGTCTATCACTCTCTCTTGTCAACTTGGATTCCGCACTCCTCCTTGTCTCATCTGTGGTGACTTCAACCTCCCTAATGTTTGTTGGAATGCACTTGACTCTAATGACGCCTATGAATTCGCTGTTCTGGATCTTTTTGCTTCCTAATCTCTTGAACAACTGGTATTTTCTCCTACTTCCCGCTCCTCCCTTCTTGACTTGGTTTTGTGCTCTCACCCCGATAGTATTTTTGACACCTCTGTGATCCCTGTTCCGGTCGAACTGTTTGATCACTCATTTGTTCACTTCATCCTGTCTGTCAATTCTATTACCCCATCTGCTTGTCCTGCCACTCCTCAATACGCTCGATCTAACAATGACTTTGTATCTCTAAATGCTGCTCTCTCTTCTTCATTTCCCATTTTTAATGACACTTTCTCTCCTGATGACTGGTACACCTTCCTTCACCAAGTTATTTCATCCTTTGTTCCTCGTCGTCTCTTCTTGTGAACTTTTCCACTCACCATATTCATCTTAGAGTTCAACTTTCTGATAACTTAAATTGGTCTGGTCATATGTCCTTACGTCTCCGCAAAGCTAATACCTCACTCTTTGCCCTCTTCCGCAATGTTCCCTTTAATTCCACTTCTGCTGTGAAACTCTCTATGTTCAAGTCCATTCCTCGCGCCATTCTTTATGCATATCACTGTTGGTGGCCTTCCCGTTCCTTGTTCCACTCTATGGAACGTTTCCAGAAGCGTGCCTTCAAATGGATCTCTTCCTTGCCATACAAAGACGCCCTTCTCAAATTCTCCACTCTGCCGCTGTCACTCTATTTCCATGCCTGTGATCTCCTTCTGTTCAATCGCTTGCTCAATCGCAAATTGGATCTTGATCCTTTTGATTTCATTACGTTCTCTAATTCCCGCTCTGATGATGTTGTCACCTTCTCCATTCGGCGTCCCAAGAAATATCGCCCTCTTCACTCGTTTTTCAATCGTGCTTGTACTGCTGCTAATTACATCTTGACTCTCAACCTTCCAACGGCGATTGATTTCTTTTCTCCGCCACCCAACTTCAAGAAATCTTTGATGAATTTCCTCTTTGCTGAACCCTTCTCCCACTTCGCCTACTCTTCCATTTTTGCTCCTATTTCATCTCCTGTGACTGTCCTCGCTGCCGTAAAAACTTGTTTTATTAATTTGTATTGATTTGCCTTTGTCGGCCTAATAAAATCTTTTATTCTTACTAAAGTGTTATTCCACCATCTTGTAAGGAAATTGTCATTGAAAAAACATTTAAGGAATTTATGGCATAACAATGATTTGATTTCACTGATTTATTGGCGGAGATTTGACATATTAGACGTAAGTAGTTGATCACTTTTCAATTTCTATCTGTTTAAAAAAGTGATAACAATTGGCATTTTCCATTTTATCCATTTATTTGACAAACTCTAAATTTGATTGTCTCGAATTTAAGTTTTGTTTGCTTTAGAAATAATTACTCCAGTCAATGATCAATGTGTAAATACCGAAGGTATCACTTCTGTCATTACACAAGTCAGTCTTGTCTCAGGAACAAACAAACCTTCCGCTCTCGATTCAGATGTAACCATAATGGAACGAGCATGGAATAACATTTCTATTAACTTAAAAGATCAAGTTCTTGTAAGTTTTCTATTTTAAATTTTCAATATTTTATTTTTCTTATATGTATAGGGTAGAGAAAAGCTGCAATTGTTTACACCTTGCTTATGCGCTATTTTGTCACTGACGTAAAAGATAACCAACCTCTTCTAAATATTTATTTCAATTTAATTTCAACAATGTTTGACATATTTCATTTGATTATTTTAGTGAAAATGCAGTATATTTTTTGTTTAACACGTTTTTACATCCTGATTATCCATTTCATTTCCGTTTTAGTTCAATAGGAAGTAGAATTATATTTTGAAAAATGTTTTCAAATAGGCGTCCTGCTGAAAATATCATTAACTTAACATTTTCGTAGTTATAATATTGCGATATCTTAATGTATGCTTTTAAAAATTTAAGCTCTAAAAATTTGGTAGGAAATTAAGAATGTCATCAATTGCATTGTTGTTCACTTTGTCTTTTATTATACCGTGCTTGTGTGAATTCAACTTTTTCTGTCATCCCGAATGTGATGAAGAATGCTGTAAGAACTTTATTGGACTTCGCTATTGTTGCGATAAAGATGTATACTTTGCGAGTTCCAACAAAACCACAGGTGGATTCTGCACCGATAATGATGATTGCGAACCCAATTATTGTTCTCCTTTAACTAAAGAATGCTGTACATTATTTGCTTATATTGAAGATCTGCTTTCTTCGCTGATTCAACCCTTTGGAGGTGTCAGTTTTTCAATGTTCCTCTGTGGCTTTATTGTCAGCAACACGTTCTTTATTTTCTTGTATTGCACTTGTAACATGGTATTAGTAACAGCGTAATTTCACAGATGACACTTCCACGGTGCTCACCTTGAACTAATTATGCAATTTGTTTGGCATTATACTGAAATTAAATAAACCTTGCACCCACGATTTACATAATTGTTGTTCTTAGTAAATCATAATAAAATATAATTAATTGTATGTTTTAGCTTCATTATTCAATTTCTTCATTCTTGGATAAATATTCTAAAAGGAATATTTTTATGTTTATTAGTGATAATTTTTATTTCATAAGTTTTTAGTATCAATAGATTTTTAGGTAAACCGTTGCTATAAAGCTATCCAATATTAAACACCTCGTAATCTGCATTATTATACGCTAGTATGATGTCTATTGATAAAGAGAAATACTTCATTTGATTTTTAAGGAATAACATTCTATTATTTAATTATACAAATATTCTTCGGTTTCAATGTGTTGTAGGCAGGGACTTTCATTTTCGGAAAAAAATTTATATTTTTATGAATACTAAAATGTCCAGTATGATCAGTATAACAAAACGAGTCACTTTTGGTTATAGTGAAATCTATTATAGCGAGAATTCGGTTATTACAAATGATTTTCATTGTCCCCAGAACAATTTACGGGCAATGCTAATCTTTGAATGTAGTATATAGACTCATTTGTTGATATTCCGGGTTATTCAATATTGCGCCATGATCGGTCATACTTAAACTCTGAGAAAAAGTTTGGAGGCGGTGTTTGCATCTATCATAAGCTAAACCTTTATGTCAAACAGCTTTTTCCGCCTGGATGGCAATTTAGCGAAGTTTTTTATGGATCCTCTATCAGAATGACAAAAAGCTTTTATTTACTTTGTGGTGTATTATCCACCCACAGTGGACAAGAAAAATTTTTATGCCACCCATATAGAGAAAGGAATCGATTGGGTTACTGATCTGTATCCTTCAGCAATAATCACTGTCTGTGGTGATTTCAAGGACTTAGATATCAATGAGATCGAAACGTCTTCCCTTGGAGAGTACTTTTTCTGGTATTACTCTCAGTAATTCTCAACTTGATTTTGTACTTAGAATGCCACATATCGTTATGCAAAACAAGTTCAATTTCGCCATCTGTGGATACTGATCATGCAGGTATTCTATCCAATGGAATAAAGCACAACAAATTTTTCAAATATTTCCGAGATCACAATTCTCAAAACTTTAATTTAGCTTTTGATTGTATGGATTTGAAAAGCATGCCGACTTTGAAGTCCCTGAAATTGCACTAAATGAGCTTTCTACATCACGCCAGCAGTGAAATCAATGATCAAACGAAAAGCAAATTGCCGTCGTAGAAATAGGTTTTCTGCAGTAAAGAAATTATCAAAGGAAATTCAACAAAAGATAATATCATATATCGTATCTAAAAATAGGAGCGATTCTTCGCGTAACTAGTGGAAGTACATGAATTATCTCTCTGGTAAGAAAACAAAAACTTCTTTTCACAGCTGATGAAATTAATCATCATTTCGTGAGAATTTCAACAGATCAAAATTTGACGTTCCGGATATTCCGGAATCACTTTCAAATGATTCCCCAGAATTTTTTTTACATCAAGTATATTATGCATTGAGAAAAATTAAGAAAACTGCCAGTGGGTACAATGATCTTCCTCCTGGATTTTTGCTCAAAATGCGCACAACATAGCTGGGCCTCTGCATCACATTTTCAATCGTTTCCTGAAAATAGAATTTTTTCCATCAGTGTTCAAACCTCTTGATCAGTTGAGACCAATTTCGGTTACGCCTATACTAGCGCGTTTCTTCGAAAGGCTGATATGCGATGTATTTATTTCTGAATCCTATAACATTAATTTGAAGAAAAATCAGTTTGGCTTTAGAAAATTTTCCTCAACAAATCAAGCTCTACATCATATTCTTCATCTTTGCAAGAAATCGCAGATAGAAGATTATGATTATGTTAGACTATTTGCTCTTGATTTAAGCAAAGCATTTGAAAGAGTCCCCCTCAATATTATTATCAAGAAGCTTAGTACCTTCCCGTCTATTCCAGTGAATATTGTTTATCTCATTAAAAGGTTTCTGTCAGACAGAAATCAATTCGTTACTCTAAATGGGAACAATTCAGGTTTCCGCAATATAAATCTGGGAGTCTCCCAGGGAACTATCTTAGGACCCATACTTTTCAATATCATTAATGATGATTTGCAATTTTCTGAGGATATATGTATGTTAGTGAAATTTGCAGATGATATAATGTGCTGCATTGCTGGTAAAAATGGGATAGATTTATCTGAAAGCTGCATAAGCGAGATTTCTGCCTGGTGTACTTCAAACAACTTTTTTCTGAATGAATCTAAATCACAAGAGCGAGTTATTCATTTTCGTCAGACAAATGTCGATCTGCATTATATTGAAAATATTAAAATAGTAAACAAAATATCCTTGCTTGGTATAATCATTGATGAAAAATTACATTTCAATCACATTCGCTCGCTATTACGAAAAAAAGCATCAAAATTATATACATGTTTGTTTTTGGCAAAACTAAAATACTGTATTACAGTTTGGGGAGGATTTCATACAATAAACAGACTTAATTCCATCCAACGAAAATTTAAAAAATGTGGAATTATTGATGAATATCACACACCAAATCAAATTTTAGAGCTGCTGACAAGAACTTTATGCTGATATTCTTGCCAAAACTATCCACTCTCGCAGATCTAATCCCCAAAATAGAAGATTATGCTGCAGAGAGACTGCGTCATAGATTACCAGGAATGGATAGACTTTCCTCCAAAATCTTCACGAGGACATTCCTTCGAAATCACTGACTTTAGATGCTAACTAGATTAGTTAGACATTATCTGTTTACATATTATTTTGATTTCCTAGTATAATCGCATCCTCCGCTGCTATAATTTTAAACGCTTTATCAGATGTATTTTCTGATTTAGAAATAAATTCTTATCTTATCTTATCTTAGTAACAACTTCAAACGAGAAGTATTTCTGCATTGTTATTTATCTAACCACAAAATCTATAGCGTGTATTCATTTTTTATCTTAATCAATTTGGCGTACAGTGTTTACATTGACCAGAATTTACATAGACTAAGGAATTTTCAAATTATGGTAACAGCCTCTGAAATTAACAGAATAATTATCTGCAGAATTCGGTTCTTTCACAGATTTATCAAAAAACATTATTTTCGATTTTTCACCATTTTTTCCAAATGAAAATATATGGAGGGATTTTGCATAATGTTTTTATGTAGAATCTTCTTGCATTAGTGGCATTTGAGGAATTTCTAATGACTATTTCAAAACCAAATATTCGAGCTCGGTGCTATGGATTAAGAGACCTCACTTGTGTTCAGTAGTTTTTTCCTTATTCATAGAACTTAGCGCAATGCGCTCCGCAACAAAATATTAGTCAGTACGATTGCTTTTATAATGTAACAATAAATCGTTTTTTCAGTATGCAAAATCTTACTATTTATTGTCAATAGCGCATAATTGTTTGAATGTTATTGTATTAGACTGATAAATTAGTTGGTTATGTTTAGACAGAGTTCATTAGGATTAAGAAGGGCATGATAAGTCGTCACGAAGCTGAAATTTCGGATGTGCAAAAAGAGTAAGCAATTTTATTATTTTTGAATTATAAAGTATAGCCTTCTTTCTACGCCATAATTTGTGTTTCAGCCAAATTTTTTAAATAATATCGATGCTAAATCCTTCAGTTAGTTATTTATTTATGATTGTGTCTTAGCCGTAAATTTGGAATTTTTTTAAATAATTTTTACACATTTCAAAGTAATACGTGCTAATGTATACATGTATGGTATGTAATTTTATTATTAATTACTTCTGTGAATGACATGTTTTGTATGTGTTTTTAAAATATTAGATGCAAGAAAGAAATTCAGCTCATGCACAATGAATTGGACGCTATGAAGGAATTGGTGTATCAATATGAAGCAGCAAATAAAAAGAAAGATCAGCAGATCGCTAATCTTACCGACGGTCTTCAGAAGCAAAAAGCTAAATTCAAGGCAATGCAGCAATTTAGTGCCTGGAAGGTTGAGGCACTTAATGCCACTCGCGAGGTTTATTCTTATTTTCTCATTCATTCTGTTCAATAGAAATTGGCGTTTTTTGCTTATGTTATTAAAATATTTTCAACAAAACTGTCATGTAAATGCATCGTATTTTTAAAAATGCCGTTTTCAAAAATGTTTTAATTAGAATGGTAGTGTTGGAAATTATCCGATTTCCATAACATTAAATTGTAAAATGTTTTGAATGATCATGGAAACCAAAATTTATTTGCTTAGATGAATTTACTAAAACAACATAACTATTGTTTATGTAATTGTTGTGGTTATGTCTGTGATAAGAAAAAGATTGTCATAAAAATTTTGAAGCTGTTGTGCGAACTGCGCTTAGAAAAGAAGTCTGGCAAATTTTTTTGCAGCGTGTTTGTGTGAAGACTCTATCTTGTTGCTCATATGAGAAAAATATTGCTTTTGAATTTGAATATTGAAAATACTTAGCTGTAAAAATTTAATCAATATAGAGAAACGCATAAGAATTTCGAGATGTTAACTAATTTTGAGAAAATGCGCATTAGAAATTTCTCATACATTTAGAGATTTACAGACGCCATGGCAGACAAATTCTATCGAAGCCAACTGAGAGTGCGGGTTTGGCGTTCATGGCGGCAGATGATTGAATCTAGATGGAGGGAAAGAATTGATCATGCATGCCAGCAAAAAGCAGTTGATGTTTGCACTAAACTTGCCAACGACTATGATCTCAAATTACAGAATGTAAGTTGCTAGCATTGCTTTAATATAATTCTAAATTATCTCGATGATGGTAGAGACTAATAATGAATCATGATTAGTGGAAAATATTTGACATCGCTTAAAAATTAACATGATTATATTTACAAAGTAACAGAATTTGAAGGAATAATTTCCCGTTATGCATGGGGATGCCAGATTTGCCATAAACGGCCGTATTATCCGTATGTCGTAAACTTGTCGCTGTCAATGCTAAAATCAGTTATGCTATATTGTCAAACGCAACCAAATCAGTAGTCAATAAAACATTAGTCATTTACAAAAAACAAAACATCACTATAATATGCAGATAGGTCGTAAAACGCATTTCTTAGGCTTTTTTTCTCAATGTTTTCAAAAAATTTCGCAGGCTTCCCCCTGATTTTAGTAATAACTAAAATATTCCCCGTCAGAAACATCCCCCTAAACATCACGAGAGTTTATAACTCAACTTTGTTGTTGTGAAACCTTCTATCAAAATATGCACATTATCGCGAATGACTACAGCCAAACCATTAACCGTTTCACTGATGTTGTAAGGAAAACTGTTCAATACAAAATCTTTAGCACAATTAATCTGAAGAACGCGTGCCGTCAGATGAAACCATCGTATTTATACTTCTTTTAAACCTGGAGGTATTTATTTCGATTTCACTGAATGCCCTTTGGGTTAACGAACGCATTCTGTATAAACTTATTCTCTCTGGAACAGTGGCATATTTAGATGACATAACGATTGGTGGCAACGACCAAAATGAACATGATCTTAATCGGAAGCCTTTATCTTTAAAAGCGTTTTTCTGTTAAATGTGTAAATTTACTTGGCTACACCATTTCTAATCGATTAATGAAACCTGATTCCGGAAGAGTTCGTCCTCTTCTCGCCTTACCAAGTAATATGTCTAGCCTTCGTAGCGTTACTGGGATGTTTGTATATTACGCGCAGTGCATTCCAAAGTATTATGATGAAATTCGGCGTTTAATTCAATCTCTAAGCTGTCCCCTATCAAATGAAGCCTCAAATGCTTTCAAGAAGATAGTCAATTTTATCAGATTCTACTGTCCAGGCTGTGAAGAAACTGTACCGTTTTCAGTAGAAACATGCATGTGGCCACATCTGCTACGTTAAATCAAAATGGACACCTAATTACATTTTTGCAAGAATATTAAATTGTAGAGAATGTTGCTATGCTGCAGTAGAAAAAGAAGCTTAGGCGATCGTCTAAGCCTTAAAGTGGAAACATTGGCTATTGTGACGAAGTTTCAATCTCATAACGGATCAATGATCAGTTTCATTTATGGTCGACAACAAAAGCATAATAAAATAAAAAAACGACTAATCATACGTTGGCGGAGTGAATTGGCACTATTTCATTACAACATTGTTCGCCACCTGGGAAAATGAACTGTGCTCTGATTCATTAACTGGCGCTGTTTGTGGTGCCAATTGACATAATTCTCTTATGGATTTGCATGTCTCACTTTACCATACAGGAGTTACACGAATGCAATATTTTGTTCGATAATGAATCTGTCATGCTCGATTAAAGACGTAAGGATTATTATTTGTTCTTGTCTTCATTGTGCTGAAGTCAAGCCACGATTTTACCAACGTCCAACTCCAAATTTTGTCAAATCAACAAAGTCTTTCGAAAGACCTAATATCGACTTTGAAGTAATGTTATGCGGCAAATGATTAGCTTTACGGCCAAAATCACGAATAAGATTTGTTTCTGAACATTATGATGAAAAATTTATTTCCATGATTTTTATTTTTATTTTTGATTTTAAAGCTTTTTCACTGATCATTTTCTTTAATTATTCTAACTATGAGCATGTTTGAATCATTCCATTGAAAACTACAATATTTCACTTAGTATTAGCAAGAAGCTCCAATACCGCAAAAAATCACCCGCTAACGGTCGGCTACAGCCAAAGCATTACTGCCAACGGCGGCTAAGGTCAAAATATATTAGGCACGGCCGGCCACTTTAAAGCTCCTTTCCCGTCAAGTACTAATTATCTATTAGTAATCATTGACGAATATTCACGTTTTCCACTTGCTTTCCCGCGGCCTAATATTACTACAAATGATGTTATAAAGTGTTTAATTCAATTGTTCGCTATTTTTAGATTACCTTCGTGTATTCATTTAGACCGAGGTGTTTCCTTTAATTCTCACGAATTTCGGGACTTATACTAAGCATAGGAATTTTCTCTAGTCATGCAGCACCTTATAGCACTCAAGGTAATCCCCAATGTGAGCGCTGCAATCAAACCGTGGAGAAAAATATAACTGTAGCGATGCGGTAAAAAATATCCTCCATCCCTTTCACAAGAAGTGTTACCAGATGTTATACATTCTATACGTTCTCTGCTATCCTCTTCATTCAATTACACGCCTCATGAGCATTTGAGCAATTATGAGCATAGATCAAGTATTGGCTTACTAAACTAGGACAGTTCTGTTAAAGCGGCAAGTTTGTCATTCAAAGGAAGGCATTGCGATGAGAGATAATCAACTTCATCAATACTAGACTTAGCGCCTCCCGCTGAAACCACTTTTTCAAACAATCTTCAATATCAGTGTGGGAAGAATCTCACGATCATAATCGCCAATTCACAACTCAACAGAATCTAACACTTTTTTTCAAGATTCGCCTCATTTTATCAAAATCTTTTTGAGTTGATTACTTAGTATTCAAGACATTATACACTAGAAATTGTTGAAGTTTGCCACGGACAGAATTTTGCATCTCAAATTAGGTTAATGTTCAATTTGCATGACCAGTGTTTATTTTTATATGTGATGTTTTTTGAAATGTCTTCTGAGTAGTACTGCTGATAATGCTAAATAATAAATCATAGATTAGATGTTCAGACAGCCGGGACACTCAGGCAACAAAAATCCTTTGGAAATATTTCATTGACATGACCTCTACCAATCAGTTGTGACTCACCACTGTTCAGTGCACAATATTTTTGTGTATTTGTTACATTTAATTAATTTTATGTTTTGTTTACAGTTTATTATTTAGATGGAGAGCAAATTACAGACTGCAGACCTAAATATCCAGCGTATGCAACACGAAAAGGAACAGAATGAAGAAGAATTCAGGAAAGCTTTTTTGCGTGGTGTTAGCGCACTCAACATGGAAGCAATGAATGTATTTAATGAGCCACATCCACCCAGTGAAGCATTTGGTAAAATGCTAATATGTTTTTAATTGAGAAAGTATAAACAAAAGTTCAATGTCGCAAACGCCATAATTCAATTATTTGTAGTTCCTAAAAGTTTGTTGTAGATAAGACTTAACGAAAATTTTGGAGCCTAAAATGCAGACTCCTTTTAATATTGACAAACTTGTTTTTAATCTTTCGTCCATATTGCAAACCATTTATTTAAAAAGCTTTTTTAATAGTTGAATCCGTGTCGGCATCTTTTATTCTACGCTTTTTCTATTTTAGAAGAATTGAGCAGTCGTGGGTTTTCTCAAATTTCAGGGACAGTTGAAACTGAAAATGATATTGTGTTCAGAGATGTGTATCGTCCACCGGCATTGAAGTCATTTTCGCAAACTAAGCCCCCCTCCAGTAGCAGACGTCACGATCACTCGGTCCCTTCAGTTGTAGTTGAAAGACATATTCCACCTAAAAATGTAAATTTCATTTTATGGAGATTTTTGTAATCGATGTAGCATCTAATTTTCACGGATGTTATTATACGCATTAGGCTTTGAATATTTATTTAGTTTGCTAATTTATTTTTGACCGTTTAATGCGATAATTACCAACTTGTCGAAACTTTCGACGACGTTAAAATGAGTAAATAATCAGGTTCTTCGAATCTTTGCTTGAACATCAAAATGCAGTATTAAAGAAATATGTCAAACGGGTAATTGCGCCGAAAATTCAACCCACAATATATTAAATTGGTCTTGCTCAAAAGAGGTATTTTTCTCATGGGAAACGGTGAAATTTGCTAACGGAGCGTAACAATAATTTTGCTCCAATACCGCCTTTGCGAAGTCTGGTCAAAATTTACATTTTTAATACACTTATGGTCAATGAAAGTGAAAGGTCGTACCAGCCTGCTCCCTATCGAAAATATCAATGTACAAATTCGCTTAAATTATTTTTTAATTGTCAATTTGATGGACAACTATTTTATATGTTTTGTAAATATTTTTAGCAACAGAAAGTATTTTTAATCTAATTGTCTGGTTATTAAGAGAAAACCTTTTCTTCATTTGTACATAAATTCATTGTTTTAGATTTTAGCAAAGACCTATTAAGGCGTAACTTTTTAAGCCAATTTGTTTGCAAGTATGCATTTCAAGTGTATTTAGCCGCCTTCTACGAAAAAAGTCGGTCATGTTGTGCCTTCCACTCGAAAACCTCAAGGAGGATCTCTCTCGGCCAGATCAGGTGGATCGTCATCGGTGAATACTGTGAAAGTTGTTAATTAGTTATTGTTAGAATATCCTTGCCGTTATCAACAAAGTATCGCATTGATTTGATTTTTAGATTGTGTGAGAAAATTTTGTATCATTTTCTTAGAACGTGCAAAGATATTCTTTAACAAGATGTGATCGTTTATTTTATTCATATCAAAAAATTGTAAGTAATTGTAAATAATTAAATTTTATTTTTTAGTAACTTTGATTCTGTTCGCGGCTACTTAATTTATAGATTTTGCAGAACGCGCTCCAGTCTCTTAAATAGTTTAGTTTCATTTTCCATTTAGCCATCAAAAGAAAGTTTTAGCTAGCGGTTCATTAGTGAATAATAAGTTCAATCCTATCGTGTTTTCTATATATCCATATCGTTGTTTAGTGGTTCTAACAATTTTTTATTTACAAAAGTATAATTTGAAATCTCATTGCTAAAAGTTAAATTAATATTTCAATTTTATAATCAGACTTAGGGTCAATTTTGAGATGTTTGCATTTTTGTATTGATGTGTATGCTTCCGTGTTATTTATATATGTTTATATATTGCTTCCATTGTCCCAATAAATGCATTTTAATTAACAATTCTACCATGAATGAATATGCATGCGCTTAGAATATTGCTTCCGGGGAAAACGATCTTTGCAAATAGAGCTTTTGTTTTGAATAACATTTGAGATTGTGAAAATATTTTCGCATGCAAATATTGCTTATTAATGTACTGGAACTGAATTGCCTAATTCAATCATCTAAAAATAATAGACGTCTCCAAATATTCCATTGGTCTCAGTCACGTTTCAATGTTACATGTTGATATGTTTGAATATCTCGGAAATAATAGTTGATTTAAGACTAAATTTCAGAACACTTATAGTCTTAGAAAAGTGACCCCTGGGTATAAGAAACTTATAAATATAATTAATTCCAATTGCATTGTTACACATATTTCATAATCAATTTATATTTTCCAAGAATTTCGTTTATTGATTTACACTGCGAAATGCTTAAGAAAAAATTTATTCCATTATGTTTAGCGCAAATGGCGTTTTTTAAAATGTTGTTTTGGATGTTTTTTTCGAATCAGTATTAAATTTTGTGGAATGTTTAGAACATTTTTGTTCTTTCGTAACTGACTTTTTCTCAAAAAGTCGCAAAGCTTTCGTATTGTTTACATGTATTAGGGAAAAATAAATGTTGATAAGATAAGATAAGATAAGAGATTCTANAGTGCTACCAACAAATTGAGGTTCGACAATATCGGATTCTACCATTAAAAAGTGATTCCCGCCATATATATCGCGTTCATAGCCAGCATCAGTTGTTGTATTTGGATAAATTTTTCCATAAAATCCTAGCATTTCACCAGCCTGGTCTAAATCCACCTCGTATTCCGTCTTGTTTGTTGCTTGTAAGCGTCTACCAACCAATTTAAATTGTATTGAAACACCCTCGGGTTTAAGAATGGAGTTTATATCTTTATACAAGTCCTCAAAGCTATGTATGTGTTTGGAATAAAACCACAAACGAATTTTGGTTCCATCTTTTTTCTTCAAAACCCACCAGTGTCTTTAGATTAAGAAATTTTGACGGATACCCAATATCAATAACCGCTACATCACGTGCATTATTAATTGATTCATTCAAATATGTTGTGAACTTGCCCAACCCTGCGGGGCGACAGACTCCATCTTCTCCACATCTGTCAGATACTAGTGTTACAAGAACCATTACTTGTGCGTCAATCTACACGTTTCCCGTCAATCAAGTGAACCCTCTAGTTTAAGGTGTGGGTATTAATTAAGTAAAAGTAAAAATTAGCACTGTCAAGTTGATAAAACACAAATGTATTTTTTATAATGAGGCGTTTGAACTTGTACAAATTTATATTTTGCTAGTGAAAAAAAAAAAAATCAATTTATTATGCACTATTCACAAATTACATCGATGCAAAAGTGTTATTTTCCAATGTCACTAGTCTTTTTCCGATTTTGTTTAAATATCAAGTGTGATATACAATTGCCCTGTGCCACTGAATCTCACCGGATAGCCTTGCTCGGTACAAAATTTCATTGTTATTCTATCAATATACGATTTTGAAACGGGTTTATACACAAGATTTTGTTTTTCATGATGTATGATTGGGATGGTATTCATTTTTTCTTTATGTGTTAGCAATAGGGGGCATTTATCCAACACGGGCAAGCGAGTGCTACCAACATGCTGAGGTTCAATAATGTCTGTGTGGATCATTACAATGTGATTACCGCCAAAAATATCGGGGTCATAATTGGAGGATGTTAACGCTTCTCGATATATCTTTTTGTAAAAGCCTAGTAGATTTCCAGCTTGGGCCAA
>CABFPE010000117.1:1311026-1328109 GCA_900660155.1 Hofstenia miamia | reverse complement strand
AACTTAGCTTCGTAGTTGGTTGGGTTCTTGAGAATATCATTTCTTCCAATTTGTACGAAAACTGTTTTAATTTTTGTTTGCGGGTAGAGTTCCAATGTCTGTTGAAGCTCAGATATGCATGCACCGGGATACGAGTGCACGGAGACCTCTTTGTTTCTGATTATGTTTTTGGATCGTAATTTCCTAAACATGGAGCTACCTAAAATTAAAAAATTAGTACCTGTTTTGATCTTGCGAGGTTTTCTTGGAGAGCGAGTAATAGGTTTATTTCTTGATGCTGTTGAATGCAAAAAAGCGTCAGTGACTTCTTGTTCGCGCGAGTTAGGTGTAAGGGACGTATGCGTGTGATCCTTAAGAAATGAATGCAATGAAAATAATTCATCTCGACTGAGGGCCAAAAATGGTGCTACAAGTTTGCAGTGTTCGTCGTCTTTATTGATGTTTGAGTCAGTGACGTTTTTAAGTGCGGAGCGGAGAGCGCAATCGACTGTCTTTAGAGAGGATAAGATTATCATAATTCATTGTTTGCTACTGTGTGTATTTAACATAATTCTAGTAACTTGAAGTAATTCTAAGATCAAAAAAACGTTGTTCTATAAGACATTTGTGCAGAATAATTTCAGTTCAAAAACCTAAATATCAAATCATTTAATGGGTACCTATACAAGTTCCCTCTGAGTGCTTGTCTTATATAATAATATAAATTGTCAATTTCAACTAAAAATATCCCAATCACAAGTACTGTTTGTTAGTTGTTGGTAAATAGGGACTTATATGTATTCAAGATATTGAGCAATATAACATGGTCTAAAATCTACCTGCAAAATACGCTACACCTTCATTTGCAATGTGTTGTTCAGTTTCTGTTTTGTCTCTGATTTTTTGCATGGGTACCTCTTTAAGGATCTGTGGCAATCCATGTCTTATGAAATACGCAGCATCATCTTACATTAAAAGCAGTTAAATCTTATTCCATAATGATATAAAACCAACATTAAATAATATATAAACGCCTATATTTTTGAACCAATATTCTGTTTTAAATAATTTATGTTTAGTTTTGTGAAATTTATGCCATAAGGGGTCCTGAAGAAGCTAAAAATTAGCGAAACATTGACGTTTTGTACAAATTTTTCCTTAATAATGAAGAATTATTGTTTTCCATATGATTGTTCCATTGCGAAGTTTAATCAGTGTGATATGTTACGTTTTTTAAATTGAATTTGCGTGCACTTAGTAGTTTATTTTGTTGCAACATGTTGCATGGTAAAATTCAGTATGTAGTGTGTTATGTAATGTGCGGGACACTGCATTACAAAATGCATATTGTTTGGCTTTTATATATTTAATAATTACCACAAGGGATGACATTCTACTATAACGCCAATGGGCGCGATCGCGATTTTGCCCCATTCCATATGTTTAGATGTAACTGAGATCGTTTTTTTAAATAAACTATCTTTCCCTGATTTTTTTCTTTAACTTGTTCTGCAACTTTTGATTAAAAAATTATGGAGATAGGGTCAAGGGTTACAAAGTTATAGCGATTTTAAAAAAGTCAATGATAAATTGACATTTCTTGACAGTTTCCAAAATAACAAGTAAGATAAGATATTCTTTATTCAGATAAATGTTAACAATTAAATAACTAATAATTTATCTGAATAGCCTCATTAAATTCACAAAACACATATATACAATTCACATAAATTTGCAGAACAAGTCTTCCAGGCTATGGATAAATTACTATTGTACTATTTTAAGAACGAGTTATAGTATAGTGATTGCTATAAAATTTGTATCCTATGATTTACCAGTATATTTTTGCTTAAGGAAGATTTTTAAATGCTTTTTAAAAGATCGGATTCAATAGGACGAGTTGTTTTGGAAAAAGAATTGATCTAGAAATGTAATGCTTAGTTTTCGATGAGTTTTTAACTGAATATCAAGTTTTTTATAAAGCATATATCTTAGGTCGGTAAATGAAATTTTTTCTTAAAAGGACTCATAATAAAAGCATGTAAGAATTGAATTATTGCACATGATGGTAACTGCCTAACTACTCGTGTCATATTTTTTATACTTATGGCTAATTTTCTAACTGTTCAATTGATGTGAGAGTTCAATTTTAACTTTGAGTAAATAATTACTCCTAGAAACTTGAAAGTGTCTACAATAGGAATATTAATGTTTTTTACATTTAAAGTCACCGCAGAAAAATCTGAATTGCTTTTATTGGGCTGTAAAATACAAAAATCTGTCTTAGCTTCACTAATATTCAACTTGTGAATATAATAATATTTTGTTAATTTGTTACAATTCAATTTTATGGATTCTACTGCTAGATGCATTGATGTATTATCGCTGAAAATGCATGTGTCATCGGCATATTGGATTAAATTGCAACTAGTTATAGAATGCATGTCATTTACACAAATACTAAAAAGAAGAGGATCTAGAATTATACCTCGAGGCATTCAATTGTAGACTGGTAACCATTCAGGAAAAATATCGTTTAATTTCCCTATTGGAATCTTTGACTAAGTTTACTAGTTTTCAATTGCTTACTATTACGAGAAAATCCTAAGTATGATAGGTTTTCAATTAGTTCGTCAAGATTAATCGAATCAAAGGCTTTTGAGAGATCTAAGCAATCTATAGCTACACATTTATTAGAATAGAATGATACTCTCCAATTTTCAGTAGCATTTAATAGTTTAATAGTGCATCAGTTGTTGAAAAAATTTTGCGAAATCCAAATTAGGGTTTTGATAATAAATTATACTTATTTAAGTGTTGATTATGTAATAATCTTTCGAATATTTTGCTTGTGGAGAAGTAATTGAGATTGGTCGATAATTAGTGGCAATTGATGGATCGTTTTTTTAAAAATAGAAGAATGTGAGCAAGTTTTAGATTATCCGGGAAGTAGTTAAATTGTATGCATTTATTAAAGATAAAATTTAATGGATTTCAATGTTGCCTGCAGTAATTTTAAAGGTCCATGAGGGAATGCTTGAGGAATCGCTTGATTTGTTGGTTTTAAGCTTAATGATTAATAATTTCATAATAATTTGAGAAGTGGAAGGAAAATTCGGGTGTAAACATTTTGCGTGAAACGTTTTCGTACTTAACTGTGGTCCCATTGAATTTTCATATGTTAACAAAAGTCTTATTTAATTCATTAGGTATTTCTAAATAGTCAGTAAGATTGTTTCTTTTATCATATCATTACATCAATATCAATTGAGGTGTACTGGATTTAATCATTATTTTCTTTCAGGGCAAAATCTGTTAAGATAAGATTAAAAAATATTTAAGAAGGTTTCCAGCATTTCATTGAAATTTGACTTAAAATTATCAATATTTTCAATACACTTTTCACGAGTTTTAATCAATTTCATGCTATTTTTTGCGGCTGAAGGAGGCTTATGAAATTTAATAAATTTAAAACAGTAATCAGAAAATGGGCATTCGGAAGCGGTTTACTTATAGTATGCATTGTTGTTATCAGCTAATATGACCTAGTCAATTAGTTTGCTACTCGTTGATGAGATTCTAGTAGTCAATTCTTTATTTACCAATATTAGATTAAATGTGTTCAGAAACAAATCAATTTTAAATTTAGCATTAACATTAAAATAATTTAGGTCTTTATTTTCAAAACAGGCAAGTGATAATTCATCTTCTAGTTGTTGAATAAAATATAGAACTTCTTATGCAGAGAGTAGGATACATTTAATAACTGCATTTTAAAACGTGAATTTTTTATTGGATTCTTATTTTCAACCCTCAAACTATCAAAATTTGATTCATTATTACTCTTAATATCGTTACGTATATTGGGATTAAATGACTTGAGATTAAAAATAATGCACATCCACCTTTGGATTTTCCTAACTCTTTGTTCAAAATTCTATCCTTTCTAAACAGTGCATAAATTTGATTAACAGTTCATGAGCTATCTACCTTTTCACATTCAAGTTTGGACTAGTCACATTCAAGTTTGGACTAGTCATATCCAAGTTTGGACTAGTTATATTCAAGTTTGGACTAGTCACATTCAAGTTTGGACTAGTCACATTCAAGTTTGGACTAGTCACATTCAAGTTTGGACTAGTCACATTCAAGTTTGGACTAGTCACATTCAAGTTTGGACTGGTCACTTTCAAGTTTAGAACAATTATTTGATTTCTAATGTCCAATCGTAAAAACCTGAGTGGAGAGGAAGCTCGCTTGAAACGGGAACGTATTAGAGCAGCCTACAATTCAAATGGAGATTGGCGGCAGTTGGCTTCTGATTTAAATGTCGGTAAGTCAACTGCTTATTCGTGGATTAAGGCGGATTCCAACCCGGGTAGTAGCCAAAATCATGGTGGCCATCGTTATTTAAAAGTAAAAGATGAACACCGAGAGTTTTTTGTAAACTCTATTGAGCCAAATCCCAAACTAACCCTGGCAAGGTTAGTTGAAATGATCTTTGAAAAGTTTCAATTAATCAAAGGAAACCATTAGGCGCCACCTGGACGGTCTCATGTACACGCTTAAATTGAGCATGTATGGTCAGTTTTGAAGTCAATTGTTAAGAGAATCTTGGCCGAAAGACTTCCAATGATTTTAAGTGAAGATAGTAATGGTGTATTCGCTCGTGAGTTGAGCAAGATGCCTAGAGGAAATAATCAGGGAAGGAATTAGAGGGAGCCAATTCTGGTGAATATGCTGGGTGAGCAATACATGGTAGATTGTTTGCTGATTTTCATCATAAATACTTCCAATTGCTGTCTTTATTTCACCTCGGTTTTGGAACTTCTTTCCAGAAAGGTATGACTTGAGAGAAGGGAATAGATGGAAATCACTGGGAGTCAAGTCTGGTGAATATGCTGGGTGAGCAATACATCGTAGATTGTTTGCTGATTTTCATCATAAATACTTCCAATTGCTGTCTTTATTTCACCTCGGTTTTGGAACTTCTTTCCAGAAAGGTATGACTTGAGAGAAGGGAATAGATGGAAATCACTGGGAGTCAAGTCTGGTGAATATGCTGGGTGAGCAATACATCGTAGATTGTTTGCTGATTTTCATCATAAATACTTCCAATTGCTGTCTTTATTTCACCTCGGTTTTGGAACTTCTTTCCAGAAAGGTATGACTTGAGAGAAGGGAATAGATGGAAATCACTGGGAGTCAAGTCTGGTGAATATGCTGGGTGAGCAATACATCGTAGATTGTTTGCTGATTTTCATCATAAATACTTCCAATTGCTGTCTTTATTTCACCTCGGTTTTGGAACTTCTTTCCAGAAAGGTATGACTTGAGAGAAGGGAATAGATGGAAATCACTGGGAGTCAAGTCTGGTGAATATGCTGGGTGAGCAATACATCGTAGATTGTTTGCTGATTTTCATCATAAATACTTCCAATTGCTGTCTTTATTTCACCTCGGTTTTGGAACTTCTTTCCAGAAAGGTATGACTTGAGAGAAGGGAATAGATGGAAATCACTGGGAGTCAAGTCTGGTGAATATGCTGGGTGAGCAATACATGGTAGATTGTTTGCTGATTTTCATCATAAATACTTCCAATTGCTGTCTTTATTTCACCTCGGTTTTGGAACTTCTTTCCAGAAAGGTATGACTTGAGAGAAGGGAATAGCTGGAAATCACTGGGAGCCAAGTATGGTGAATATGCTGGGTGAGCAATGCATGGTAGATTGTCTGCTGATTTTCATCATAAATACTTCGAAGTATATAAAATATACGCCAATTTATATTTTAAAATTTTATAAAATTTTTAATCTATGAAATATGTCTATGAAAAATATAAAAGTAGGCAAATGAAAAACTTTACAACCTTTATAAGCTTTGTAAAATCCGACAGAACTTTCCGAACAACCTAATAAATCATTCTTAGAGCTTGAAGTAAATTCACTATATTCGAAATTTTTGCTAAAGCAAAACTACAATAAATGATAAAACATAATTAAGAAGGCCATAGATTAAAAAAGTCCAGATAGAAATTAATCAAGTCGCATTAGTATCTGAAGTTGTGCACATCATCGATGTAGAAAGGCGGTACGGTGTTCCAGGGCCCGGTGGCGAATGATCAAAAGGATTAAGCCTTGGTAAATAACGAGGGCAAAGCTTTCGTAGACCGCAGTTTTTGACGGCGGGTGTTTGTTGCGATGGCGTCTCAAAAAGCGATTTGAGACTGAAAACCTTTTTCGACATTCCGTTATGTGAGAATGAATTCCGTCTGTTGATAGGAGATTGCTATTGATTGGTGTTCTTAGAACCTAAACAAAAATTTGTGAATAGCTTAAATACTGAGAAGTTGAATTTTTACTCTGAAGTAGCCTATTGCAGAAAGGAGAAAGTTCGCTGAAGAAAAGTCTCATTAGATTAATAACTTTAATAAGGTTCGAATACTTAGTTTCGTAATTTTCTGGAGCCTTTAGTATATCATTTCGCCCGATTTGACAAAGGAAGTATCGATTTGGGTTCGAGGATATAATTCAAGTGTGCGTTGTAATTCTTTGTTTTTAATTAAATTTTTCGATCGCATGTTCCTAAACATAGAGCTTCCTAACACTAAAAAATTTCATCTGCTTTAATCTATATATTGATATATATATATATATATATATATATATATATATATATATATTAGACGAAGTGTGGTTTTATTTGTGAGTTTATTGTTAGTATTAATTCTATATGATTCATCAAATGTTCTCCTAATCTCAAACTTTTATGTGATACTTTCTTTATTAGAACTGAAAAGAGAAATTTTCTATACTAAGAATGCCACAAATTGTTGACTGTTCAGTATGATTGTTGTAGTTAGCTACACGTAAAAAATGTTTATTATTTCAATTTAGTAAATGTTTCAATTTTCCTGCGATATGTCAGCTAAATAGGTTTTGGATGAAAGTAGCTAAAGTAGACTTTCTTCTGCAGGAAAGAGAGCGTGGTGCACTCTTCTTAATTGGTCATTACCCAAAGGAGGTGCTTCTCTTCCAACCTGACAGAATTAGTTATCTTTAAAAATGGTGTTAATGTAGTAATCTCTGTCAATAGATTTTAACAACATTCACTAAAATTTCCCGTACTTTGTTTACGTCAATTAATATTCGAATTGAATGGGTTGCCAAAATATTTTTCTTCATGCATATTATTCATTGACATGTTTACTTTTAACCCTAATTCCATACATGGGTAAATAGTTGTTAGTGTGACTTTTCTTCTTTTACAACAATTCTAATACTATAATGTGTAAGGACATGTTTTGCCATATTCAACAGTATTGAGTAATTCATCGATTTACTATATAACGACCTGTCTAGTTATGAGAAAATTCCATGTGACTTGTTTTTGAACTTAGCTATTATCATAGAGAAATTATATTCAAAATGTTAAACCATATGATTGAACAATACTAAAAATATTGAAAGAGTTTAAGAAAATGTTTCACCAAAAATTTAAGTAAGAGAATTTCCATAAGGCTGGAAATTGAAATGGTTGGATTCTAAACTGTGCTGCTTCTCACTTTCAAACTCAATGCAGGTTAGGAGTTTGAGAGTATCCACAAGGCAAACAATTTTTTGCAGGCAGTTATTCTTAAAACATTTCATCAAAATGCATTATTGATTTATAATTTTCTACAAACCTAATGTATATATCTATGTTTATGTATTTCACGTAACACTAATCTTCATGTAGATTCATAAGAGAAATTTCAATATAGTGCATAAAATGCATTGTCTTCATCCATTTTAAAGAGTTTTATTTATCAGTCATCTTCTGATATCGCATTGATAAAAATATAATACTCGTGTATATAATATTGTAACGTAAAATGTGTAAGTTGTTAACTTCAGAAGCCATTCCATATCATTTGAATTGAATTTATTTAATTGAATTTATTTAATTTATTTATTTTCACGTCATACAGCAGTGCAGTGTAGTGTCCATTTAATTTATTTTCATAATGTTTGAAGGGTCAATTATAGTTATGAGGTTTGACGCACGATTTGTCAAAACAATTTGACATAATTTTGCTTTGTAATTGCCAGATTAATCTACTTAATTTGGTTTTCGATGCATACTACATCGGTGGTTGCTATGATTTCGATGATCGGCTAAGTGCACTCAATATAGCAGATTTTCTTGTTGCGTAAATATATGTTAGTGAAATAACATTCAGTTACGAGCATAATGGGCTCATGATACTGGCACTGACTAGCTAACGGATATATTTTTATGGGTACAGTTGCGGCCAGGGCACGGGCCCTACCCTAGCTTATGTACATTTATGCTTGCATTTATTTGAATGTCTACAAGGTTAGTTTGCGTTCATTCGCGGACGGGGCTTCCATTTGTGTAAGTGAAAACTACTCACGATTCAATCATGCTGTTAATTGAATCTTTTGTGTGACTTATCAGATATCAGCTGTTTCTCTTGTACAACCTTGTCTCTAATCAGAGATGAGCGAAAACCGAAAAGAAATTTACCCAACCCAAAGCAGCATTAGTAAAAACTTCGCATCCAAAATCAACAGAGCGATTAAAAATTGTTAACCGCGACTCCCCTCCAATCGGCGAAAAATCACAAATGCCTTCGTATCCTTAAGACCAACAATGAATGTTGACCTACAGAATAAAACGCAGAAAAATGAAATCGAAGCATAAAAAATTAATTCATTTCTAATATCATCTTTCCCACAAAATTTATTCTCTTTGTAAAATTGAACAAAAATTTTTTCTTTTCCTATTGTAGTAAGCAAGAGTTAGATGTTTTCTTGCAAATGCCAACATGTCCAGTTTATTCCAAAATTAGAAGAGTCATACACGTGTAACGACATTTTGCGACATAAGTCTCTCCCAATAAAAAATCCCTATACCTCTTGAAATAGGTTGATTCATTGGTACCTATGCAATAAAATGAAACAACTAATTCCTTACTTATCCAAAAGCACTTTGTGCACATCGAGATAGTAAGTGTTTTCGCCAGGAAACATTAAAATAGAACAGTACTTTCGCACAGAGCAGCGAGCACTATCCATGCATGTAGTTATTAGATTTGTTTGATTTTTCCTGAAATACGCTTACGCAATTGTTTTTCAGAATTTTCACTAATTTTCCTTTTGTCACATGCCATTTGTTACAACCTTATCTATATAAACTACATTAAATTGTTATTCGCTGATGAGTTTTGTGTATTTTCCATGAACCAAATGCCATTAATAACATTGAATCATCTGTAAGATAATAGCAATATCTGCGTGCAACACACATAGATCAGTTAGTAGTGTAAAATTGATCCCAAACTTATCAGGAATTTCGTAAAATCAGTGATGATGATGTCTTCAATTTAATCGCTTATATCTCACGTACAAATATAGGTACACAAAAAAGCACGATGGAGGAATGCTTCCTATACAATTCATGCATTATAATCTTGCCTCACGCAATTCTTTGTCGGTGCACTTTTTCACGAAATCTCCGACCTCCTTCACGAACTTGACTTACGCACGGCGCACCACAACAGGGCTTGTATGGCCTATCTAACAGAAAGAGAAATAGCTGAGGCTATTTGTTTGTCCTATACGCTTTAAACCTGATTCTCTAAATATTAGTAATGGGGGGAATTGAAAAAAAATGGAATAAGACAAATGCAGTATAGAACTTTCTCATATGTTTCTGTGTTCTTAAATGAAATAACGTCAACTTTAGTTATATGTGATACTGACTAGAAAACGTACCAAGGAATTTTCAATCCGGCCATTTTGAAATAGCTTATATAAAACTGATATTTACTCTGCATATCACAGAGACCGTAGTATAGGAAGGTTTAGTTGTAAATAATAATAATAATAATAATAGCGGGAGTACCCTTTATCATATTCCATGCCCTGTCTGAATCAGCTTTTTATCGAAGAAAATTGCCGAAGCCCGAAGCCTGATTTTTTTGAGTTGGTATAGATTACTGGTAAAGAATATGCAAAAATGATTATTATCAGAATTGAATATTAAGTCGAAAGAATAATGTAGTCTTACTTCTATTTCAGCTCTTTTCTGAAACCAATACTTTGAATTTAAAAAGATATCAATTTGACAAACAAATACGTCAGTGATATTTAATGAGAGGATGCAGTTTATTAAATACATTAAAAACTTATCTAGTCATTAGCGATTAGCCTCGTCTCCGCAAAATGTAATGACAAATATTATGCCTACGACAAGGTAAAACTTTCGCGATGATTATTTATACTAAAGTTATGTAGAAATAAAGACTAAGTTAAAATAATAGAATTACTCGCAAGTTCGAATTTATAAAACAATGTTTTCAGGTACGATAGTACATTAATACGAGGGGTGATCAAAAACTAATGACAGAAATGCAATTTGGCAACGATGCGGCTGCGCAATTTTAAATTGCCCTAATAAATTTGGAATTGCCATTCTATTTTACGTGCTTATTCATATTTTGGTTTGTTTTACTCTTCATTTGCTACTATTTTATCAGTGATTGCGACAAATGGTTTTCTTTTGTGGTGCAAAATATGGATTTTTCAAAAGAAGTGAGTAATTTTTATATTTTCACCAGGTGGACATTTCACAAAAAAGCTACAGAAATAAGAATGGAACTTTTAAAGGTTTACTTTGACACTTCTCCTTCATTGGAAATCATTTTAAGATGGATTCGAAATTTTCCTTCGCGATCCACAGATCTCCAAGATGCCCCACGCCCCGGAAGGCCAAATTCGTCTGTGACCAAAACAATTTCTGCTAATGCAGGGGGCATTATAGATGAAGATGCTACTATTACCCTGCGTTTTCTTCCTCTAGAGCTTGGAGTTAGTTATGGAAGCACATATTCCATTGTCCATAATGAATTAAGACTCTCAAAAATGTGCAAGATGGGTCCCTCATCTTTAAACAGACGACCAGAAAATTGAAAGTTAGGGTTTGCAAGGAGTGGCTTCCAATTTTTGAACCAAATGGTCCCAAAATGTTTTCAAATGTTGCCACTAGTGATAACTGCTGGATATCTTTCTTCGCAAGTAAGAATAAGCTATCGAATATGGTTTGGCTAAGTGAAGATGAGCCTCGTCCTCAAATTTTGAAAGAAGTCTTTCGTTCTCGGAAGAGAATGTTCACAATTTTCTTCAATCCAAGTTGCCCAGTGTCTGTAGATATAATCTCCGAATGTAGTACTATAACAGCAAAGTACTATACAGAAAATATGTTGCCCCAAGTGCTGCAAAACTGCTATGCAAGAGCTCGACCAGATCAAGATCAAGAATTCTGATCCATCATGACAACGCTGGTGGTCCTCATAAAGCGAGGCTTACCACTCAATACTTGGAAGAAAATAATCTCACCTTGCTGCCTCACCCACTCTACTCCCCTGACTTGGCTCCTTGCGATTTTTGGTTGTTCCCCAGGATCAAATCCAAGATTGCTGCAAGACCTTTTGACAGGATTTAAGATTTGGTCAAATCTGTCCATTTAGAGCTGAGGAGTATACCTCAGTAAGAGTGCCGCAGCTGCTTTGATAAATGGCTGATGAGGATGCAACGTTGTGTGGAAGTAAGGGGAGAATATTTTGAAGGAATGTAAGTTATGCATAACTACGGTCTCTTAAATCGCAATATTAACTACATTTTTTGCGAAAATGTGCGGTAGCAAACGCAATGCTGACTATTGTGATATTTGTGGGTATTTTTATGTGGTGTTCAATTTCATGAGATTGAGAAGAATTTTTCTACAGAAGAGTTTTAGTAGTGTACCACAATAATTCTTTCACATAAAAGCTAATTTAAGCATTATTTCCATTTTTAGCTCTGGCCCTCAATGATGGTTAAATATCATAACAGCAAAACGGTAACAGTAGGAACAATGGAACTTCATTTATTGGAACACAATTCAATCAAACCAGAGATGGAAGTGGGGGTGGATTTTTGTGAAATGCCCTGCCCCACAAAATGTGCGCCCTGCCCATATCCGAGTGTTGACATCTGCCGGACTTTGCCCCGCGTTTTATATTCTACCGCCCCAAATTGACCTGCTAAAAAAATTTGCTTCAAAACTGCTTGTGATATTTTATTGCCCCATAATGGTTCTATGGCAATTTTAAATGCACTAAACAACACCACCACTCAAATGTTTTGAACTTTACTTCCTAGAAAATACAGAATAGTTTTTTAAAATGTCATCTCTACTATTGGTACCAATAGGAATCTAATAAAAACGCCAATGCATATTAAAAACATTATTAATAGCAAAATGAAATTTAATTTTAACTCTATAAAGCTTTTTATAAAGATAATATTTTATGTTATACATTTATGCAAGAACAATAGCACTCCTTCCAATTCCAATGTAATTGCAAAGCCTATTGACTACAAATCAGATCAAAATTATCTTGCTGATATTATTGAATAGAATGAAATTTCACCAAGAGCTAAAAATGCATGGTAATTAATTTTTCAAAATGCGATTAAATTTGCAAATAATTCAAATATTTTTAAGCAAGGAACTTTGATGTAAGAAATACTTTTACAATCTCTAAAATTGGCAATCTCTTACTTCAATCTTTCTTAACTAAGTGTTTTTGCCCCATATCCGTCCGACTTGCCCAATCCACCTTGCCCCATGGGTCGAACCGCCCCACTTCTCTCTATGCGCTAAACTAATTAAGCACGTCCATACGAGCAGAGCTATTTTTAATTCATTGCGTTTACATATTCCCAACAAAAACAGATTTATCAACGCAGTTTGAATTTGGTCATTGCGCCATAGGTTATACACAAAACCTGTGCATTCATTTCGATGTGTATAAGAGACAGGTAGTATGTAATCTGTACTACAAAAATCCTATTTCCACGTGATTAATGATTGCACAAGTAAACGTGCATTAAAATATTCTAATTTTTCATAAACTTCGAAACTTGCTTCGACAAGAGATGTATTATTATGTGCTTCTTAAAATTAAGTTTGTAGTGTACGTCAATACTAATATTACGAGCAGAATAATCTCGTGAACCTAAAGGTTCCACTCAGAGAGTGGATTATAGTGGTTCTGTTGGTGGTGCACCTCCACCACCAATAATTAAGTTGGTGGCGATTTGCACAATTCATATTTTACAAGAAACTTTCGCCAAACATCTCCCATGATCAAAATAAATAAACATTGAGAGACTCCACGTCATAAGAGGCAAAATCCTTTTAATTAAATCATTGGCAGCCACATGCTGGCCGAGTACAGAAATTTGCTAGTTCGTGATGAAAATTTAGTCCTCAGTTTTCACGTTTATTTTCTATCTGATTAGAGCTGGGTTACTTATGTCAAAACGCAATAGACCTATTACAAACTATTTTTTCAAGACAAGAGAAAGGAAGATAAAAGAAATACATCAGGAAAAGCTTCAAACTGCAAAAACGTTACCTCCAACAACTGCGAATACTTTACCCCCAACTGCACTTTGTAGAGCATTAACACCAACTTGCAAAATGTTATTCTCCCAACTCTGTCGAATTAATTTGTATTTGTGAACAGCAACCCCGCCGCCAGCCTCTTTTGCTAAGTGATGCTAATTTAACAAAATAAAATGATAGGTGATGCTATATGCAGAAAAATGTGTGTTAAGGAATTATGAGTCACTAAGATATTTTGCATAAGACAGCACAGTCACTTGAAATATGTGCATAGTTTATATTCCTTCATGTTTGTCTTAAAAGAATTGGCCAGATTTTGAATTTATGCTAAGCATTACTGAAAGTCGTAATTTTTCTGAACAATTTTATAAATGCAAACAAGTATATGGATATGCTTGAAAATTGTATTTAAATCATTTTGTTCTAGTTTAGAAAAATTGAATTTTACTTAATTCAAATTCTGTAATTTCAAATCCTGCAAAAAAATTTTTTACAAACAATTTTCAAACTACTTAAATTAATGAATTAATGAATTCTTTTGCTAAAATTTTGCTATATTAATGTGTATAGAATATATAATTATGGTACCAATGTGCACCTTTGAGAAATGTTTTGGAATGTCCATTTTATCGCACTTTGGCTGCCGTAGATTTCTTCTCATTGACCATTTACAATAATATAAGTAAGGAAGGGGTTTGCCTTAAGTTAACATATTATACAAAAATGTGTGCAAGCATTTTCCAGAAAAAACCAGTGCTTTCTTAAACAGATTAGCTTCGTAAAAACTGTATCCATCTGACTGCACTCCCCCTAGTGTTTACCAGAATAGGGATTTGCAGACGCTTGAGAAGCGTTTCATCAGACATTTTGTTAAAAGCCTTGTCCATATAGCAGTAAGGAGAATATTTGGATTCGTCCTTTGTACAATGTTCAAGGAAAATGAGCCGAATCGTAGTCAATTTTCCTTATTGGACTCGATTTGAGCTGATCCTATTCTCCTATTTCGAGGCATGCTCATTAAAGCAGGGAAATTGTTTAAGCATCTGCATTTTCGCGGTAGAAGTGAGCAATCGTTACCAGCAATAGTATTCACTTCTTTTGTTTTAGATATATGTATCAATATCAATTTTATTTATTCAAATAGTTTTGATTTGATTCAACTTAGCTTCAATTCAAGATCACAGGCCTCATGCTATAGTATATTTGTAAATCTTAGGCAATAAAAAGAGTTATTTCACCATTAAAGAAGAGCACTATTTTGTTAAAAATGCCAACACTTAAATAACTCTACTTCATCTAATTTAAGAGATCCAAACAAAACTTAAAATATAGTTTAAGGTGTTGCCGCTTTTACGAAGCTCTTATTGAGTGTGAACGAGATAAAACTGTTGACCAGTCTACCAGTGAATGGCCAACTTGTCTACATTCAAACTAAATTTTGAGTGACTGTGTCAACATATTTACTAGTCTAGACGCTACTTCGATAAGGTAAGTGAAACACCGTCTACATTGTTGAACTTGACCGGTTATTCATCAACCAATACTCACGAGTCCAAAACTTACAATTTCAAGCTATTCCCAAAGTTACCTTATTAATACATTTTCATTATTAAGTCAAATCGCCTATGGTATTTCCATGCGGCTAATTCCTACAATTAGTATGCTGTTTATACTCTAGTTAATTTGCTATTCTCTGAATAAGAAGATCACAGCAGGAATGTAACCATAATTAAATTTTAATAAAAATAACACCCGCAAAGTCTTTTTGTTAATTTTTGGAACATAATTAGCACTTATTTTTTATTCGTTTTTTGCAAAATTTACTCAAATTTTTATAACACCAAATTATACATTCGATCAATCTGATAGAATTTTCCGCTAGATGTCATCACTTAATGTACCATATGCATTGTGTATTGTTAGACAGATAATATAAACAGGTTTGATGAAGTTAAGCATCCATTTATTGTCTAGGAAAATGTCGTTTGGATACTTTCTTATATTGAACTAACGGGCAAACTAGCAAAATACTTTATTGAATCCAATATTTACAAAATTTCGCTGCGATTTGAAATACATCGCCAATGTTCTATTGATCATAGGCGAACTTCCACCATTCTCAGCAAAAAATGTATATGAAAACCTAAAAATTGTCTAGCAATCGTGGCAAGTTACTTTGGCTAGTGATAAATTGCTCAACATTTGAAATAAGTCATCGTCTAATACAATGTTCTTGAATGAAAAATATCCTACCTATAGGTATTTCTAAGAACAAATATCATGCTAAACAAGTTTGAATGTACATTTCAAAATATTCTTTAACTGGACAGCATTATAGTAATAATTCCATTTTACAAAGAAACAGAAATATTATATAGTAGTATGCGGTTTCTATCAATGTCACTTATGTGGAAAGAATTCTTGTAGGAAACCGTGAGTATTGGAAAGTTTACATAAATGCGAATATATGACTTTGTAGGCTTATTTTTGCTCATTGATTGAAGCATAGGAAACTAGTTAGTACGATTGTTCGTACATTGCGAAGTTTAACAACGATTTTCAGTGCAGTGCTTTATTTAGGTTTAATTTTCAATTTATTATTTAATGAACTTTTGCTTGCATCGATTAAAGTTTTCTTGGGTTTGAAACGTCTTTTCTTTTCTTCAAAGCACTTCATTGCTTAATAAATCAAAGTGAGCCTTCAATGACATTTAACCACCTATAAAGAAAAATGAATGTCTTTTAAAATATCACATTTAATACTATTGTTTAAAATCCATGAAATTTTGAATTGAACTTTAAAGTTTCATTCGTTGAATGCTTTTTGTATCTACATGAATTGAAACTTTCAATATGATATTCAGTTGAACGAACGTATTAGATTATTTATATTAAATGACTGAAAAAGTTTAGAAGTTTTGTAAATAAGTATGATTTACACATTTGATGATTTTGGTATTGGTTGTAAACCATATTGTTTTTACAAGACCAGGCTTTTCACAGTTCATTTTTTACCTTCACTAAATGCGTCCTTCATAAAAGACCAAGCTGTTTTTTCCACATTTTCATGCAATTGCTCGAAGCCTAGTGTGAAATGTGGAAATCCCGAGATATGGATTGCTGTGGCCAAATTACTTGAAAAGATTCAAAGTTTTTCATCAGAAATTTCTATTTTTAATAAAAGTTTTCATTTATGTCTATTCTTAATGTTCATGTAATCAAAAGATTGAATGCCCATGTGCCTTTTTTGTGCGGATAAACCACCTAATCATTTATATATATATATATAAATATTTTAAAATTGAATCCACCATTTGACGCGTTNTCTTCTTCTTGCCTGACTTCCTTCTGCATCTGCACACTCTCTATCTCTGGTCCCGCACTTCCCCATATATTCTCCCAGAACCTTACTGCATCATCGCCTGCTCTAGCTGTAGCCACTTCTACCTCAACGTCTATCATTTCATCTTCCCTTTGCTTAGCTTGTTCAACTCTCTTTTTCCCTTTACTCTCATCCAACTGTAAATTTCGGACTTGTCCTGCAAGCCTCTGCTCTGTACCTTCTAATCCTGTTCCTGCCTTCCTCCATTCTTCCAACATTCTCTTCCTGTAACCCCTCTCATCTGGCCTGCTTCTTCTGTAACAC
>CABFPE010000117.1:1263385-1301117 GCA_900660155.1 Hofstenia miamia | reverse complement strand
AATATATATATATATATATATATATATATATAAATTTTTTATAGAGCTATTTTTTCATTAAAATGTATACCGTTACAAAAGTCTTGGCTAAGTTTCTAAATCACACATTAGTTGGGGTTTTCACGTTATACTGCAATTATTTAATTAACGATTAGCATGTAATTTTTTTGTTAAGCAATCGCCTCCTTTTTCGATTCAAAGTTGTTTGAGAGTGCAGAGGAAAGCGCTATTTTGTAACAAGTATTCAATAGATATATCTTGCAATTCCACACTCAATGCTGTTAAATTAATTGTACAAATTTCCTTAATTTTTGTTCCTTCAATTGTTCTTGAGTAATTTTAATTCGTCACTAAACACTCCAAGTTCATAATTATAGTTTATTTTAAAATTTGTGCACGGTTAACAAGACCACTGCTGTTTAATCGAACCACACCGTAGTTAGGACCAGAATCGGTCCACAGTTTGTGTAAGAACACATTTATTAGTGTAACATTATCAAACCTATTACAGAAACATACAAGTCCCTAGGTGGTCTTTGTACATTCCATTGTTCTCAGTCGTTTTATTTTCTCTACTTTGACACACTTTAAAATGTAATTTATAAGTTATACGTAGATTTGCTAGTAGAACTGACAGGATGATTTGATGTTGTGCATAGCTTCAACTGCTACTTATTTTTTTTCAATTTTTTATACTTATGGCCCATAACTGAACTGTGTAGGTTTTCGACTCTAGGCTGAAATTTTAGCCGATTTGAAGCTATGGCTAAAGTTAGCTGTATCTTTTTCTTTCAAAAAAAGCTTTATTAAATTGGGGGAGGGGGCAATTAATTAATGCTAGAATTACAATAATTAAAACGGAAAATACATAATATACTGTATAAAATTTTGAAAAATAATAGCTATAGCAATGATGCTTAGTACATTGTAGGAAGTCAGAAGAATATTGTAAATGCTTATTAATAAAATTTAAGACTCAATAAGTTTTGGACATTTATAGCTCATCGTCTACATCATTGTAAAAAGCATATTTCATTTTTGGAATGCTTTTGCCACATGTTTACTTTTCACAAGTTTTAGTAGAGGATTTTTCTTTACGTATTTATGCTAGAATTGTAGTAATGCAGCTTTTAATTGATAAATTCTCTAGTTGATTTTTAGATTAACAACGCTTCTAATTGATAGTCACGTAATATAACTCACACCTCATCTGATTGGACGTGACGTATTTAAATTTATCAACGAATCATGTTCTTTGAACACAACGTTTTTATTGAAACTTTAGTATTTGCTTTAATGGCTATTAGGTGTTGCCACATTTTTAATGTCACAACTATAAAGGTTCTGCTCTTCTACTCAAGTGTTGAAGAAAACAAAGTTAACTTTCCTACTCATTGCAACACGTAATTTAATGATACGTCATTCCATGATTACTTCTCATTTTTTGTTGTTATATAGGAAATGCTTGATCGTACACAAATTATCCTAATATCCCAATAATCTCTGGCTTTATAATTATAACTAAAACTGATTTTTTGAATATATCATACGTAAAGTATGTTTAAAAATGCGTAAAGTGCTTACTTAAATCCAATACACCGGCACCGAGCGTGTGTAAATTGATTAATTGGGGGGGGTCTTTACATTTCATAGGAAGTGTAAAATTTTTAACGTTGTCCCTAGCCTTAGCATTTAATTTATATTAATATATATATATACACACAAGTTTGGCCTTGTGAATTCAAATTTTCACGTAAACTTTTAATAAGAAATTTAGTTTTCTCCGAATTTTCCTGTGAAGGGGCACTCTAACAGCAATCTCCATAAATATAGCGAATAAATCGGGTTTAGCGTAAAAAATTTAGTTTATTCTAAAAGTTTTGCATAAATGTATTCAGTTGTCTCAAAAATATTACTACTCAAGTTTTGCTAAAATCCCATTATATTAATTTCTTGATTTTACATCAAAATTACCAATGTAATAGGATTTTCACAAACTTGCACTCTTAATAATTCAAAATCTCCTGAATGAATTTGTACATAAAATTTAGAATAAACAAATTTTTTCACACTGAATTATAATATATATATATATATATATGTTTACTGTGATCGACATTGGAAAGATTATCGGGAAAATTTGGTGTAACTCAAAATGGTTATATACTTGCTGCCTGAAAACGTGCGACTATCTTTATATTCTACGATTAAAAATAATTGTTCGTTTCGTGCACATGTTGCATATGATCCAGATTCCCGCTTTCTTACATGAGTCTAGTGAATGTTTTTCAATCCCAATGGTGAGGTCTAATATTTCCATCTTTATATATATATGTGTTACATCTTAATTTTTTTGTCTTTTAGCTTTAAATTTAATTTAGCAGTTCACTAATCTTTCTGGACATTGATATTGGTAATTTCACCTAGTAAAAGTTTTTAACCGCTTTTGGCTATAAAATGTGTTTTCACAAGCGTGCATTTTAAATTCAATGTTTACAATTGCATGATGTACTTTGGTATGCATTGAAGCACTAAGTTTGGTGTGTACTAGTTTTCAAATGTGTGAGATTTAATCAACTTTGTCATTTGAACTTGAGTTGAATTAAATTTAAAAAACCAATTCTTTTTTTTTTATTTAAAAATGCAAAATGCTGTTAAAAGAATATTGTACATAAGGCGTAGCATTAACCGAACTGATTTATTTAATTGATTATTGGAAATTTCAATTTTTTGCAACATATTTTTGACAATTTAAGTTTTGTATACATGCCAATATTTCCATTTTCATATGCATTATTTTAAAAGGTTTGCGCTGGATAATAATGCTTTTCAATTATTTGTTTCTTTTATAAGCCTCTAGAGGCATAGGCCATTGTCATGTGACGTAAAATATATTTTCATTTGTAATTGGAGTTTCTTTGAACAATTTACGAAGCCTGCTATTGATTTCTAAGGACAGCCTCAATCTGTAGTAGAAGCTTAGTTAAATGTGATTATTTATCTTTTTTCAGCGTGAAGAGAAAATTGTGTATTCTATCTGACCCATTAGTAAAATTGGTCTGTGAAAGCGAACTCTTGAGTTAATTGTCTGCCGTTTAATTTCGACACTTGTTCCAATGTACATTAGCACTTTTGTAGCTCTCACCCTCGTTTCCCCTAATGAGCGGCCTTTCTAATAGCCACCTTCCCTTTTATCCTCTTCTTCCATTAATTGTTTTGTCTACCTCTCAAAGCTTCCCTCCCGTTATTCATTATTATCATCAGAGGCTACATTTCAAAGTTTCGCTTTCTTTTAATATATCATAAAACAATTTTTAATTCCAGTTTCAAAATCCTTCCATTCACAACATTTTTCACATTTCCACTCGCAGATGGCGCTGTTTTAATGAACTACGCATACAGGTTTTTTAATTTTCCATGAATTTGGGTCATTAATTGGGCAACTCTGAGAAAAGGAAAATTGGTGCAACCCGCGACGTAATTAAGTATTTTCCAGTCGGAAAAAATTTTAGTAAATTTTCTGTATTGTAATTGTTTTTCGGTTTTAGGTTTGGAGCTGAAATATCCCAATATTTATCCGACCCATTGTTCAATCTGTCTCGAAAAAATAGTGTAGCAAAATTTGTTATCGATTTTTATTTCATTTTTAAAATGAAAACTAATAAACCTTGACTTAATATTTGCCTAGATATTCAATTTACATTTATACGTTTTTTAAATCTTTTTGTTAAAAATTTTCACCACCAATCCAAGTATGTGTAACAAATTGTGGCATGGATGCGTTAATACTGAAGGCGCTGTCTTGGAAGTTTTCATCCAAAATCTGTCAACATTATTTTATCAAGAACATAACCTTGTAAACAGTATAAATATTCATTATAATACATAAACTATGTCTACTGTTACTCATAATTGATCTTTAAAATGAAAAGTTCCAGGGAATCTAATATTAATTTTAATTATTGTAGAACCTATGTACAAATAAAACTACAATCACTCAAAACAACACAACTAGTATTCAAAACGAGAACGCAAGGCTATATAGAACATCTTCTGCATGATGTTGATTTACAAACAATATGATGAAGCAAGCATTCATATTAAGAACTTTCCCACAGACATAACATCGTCCAACATTTCTATGTGATTGATGAAAAGTTGGTGTTATTAGTATTCTTTTATCTATAAAATTGGTGGAAAGATCAGAATTTCAAACTCTTTTCTTGATTTTTAGTGGTTGAAGACTACATTTAATATGCTTCTTAGCAATCAAAAAATATTCCTCAAATGTTGGTTTTGTTCGGTTTACATCCGTTGTTCTTCATAATAATATGTGTAATATTCCATGCCACATCTCAGAGAATAGAAAAACGATTAAGAGTCAACAAATAGTTTGTCTTCCAGTTAAAAAATTTCTACCTATCTTCAACCTATCAAAACCACATTTCCAGCGATTGCAGATTGGGAAAAAAAGTATTATAAATGTTGTAAATATAAGATTTTTCCAACTTTTTTGGTATATACGCATGAATTAAATACTTATATTTATCTGCCCATAGAATCAATATTTTTGACATGATAAATCACTGTTGAAATACAAAAATATACATGATTTCAAACAGCATGTTGACCGACGTCCTGATAAGCGTTAAGAAATTTCATTTTTTTATTATAATTTGATCTTGGGAACGAGGCATTTCTTGCATTTTTATGTTTTCTATAAAGTATTTTAAATGATCAGAGCTCACGAACAAATATCTCTAGAACTTTATACTTTGCCATTATACATGATTTTGTAGTTGATTACTATAATAACTGCAAAAGGTAGTCCTATTTGCGAAAACAATATTTATTTAATTACATATATATATATATATATATAAGTCTGTATATGTAATTAAATAACGATGTTGGTCATCAGAACAGTCCTTTTTCCCATCCAACAATTAATTTAATTTTAAAATGAACCTTAACCTCATATTATAACCATCGTCAATAATACCAACTGACGAAACCACCCATCTTTAGAAAAGTTCATCCAACACATTTTGATAATCTCCTTAATATATCCAGATTTAATAAATTTTTAAGACAGTCTCTAAATTTTACAATGTTTTCAACAAATTTTGAAGTTCTTAAACTCATGTATATTAGTATTTCAAAGTTCTTATAGTTTCTATGCTTTAACATAAATCTTACTACTTTAAATTACTGAAGAAATTGCGTTAAATTCGAAATGTTCAAAATGAACCATTTTGCTTTTTAATAGTTTTTTATTTCTGAAGTATTTAGTTTCCTAATAACGTCTTGGCTCTCTTTGTTCAGTTTAAAGGCTTCAATGCTTTTCGTTCTGTGATTCTCTGTGAAAGACAAGCCAGACTATATGAAAGGAATTAAGAATAAAGGTATGATATTTTGATATATGCCCACTCGATGCTATTGTTAGTGGTCTTATTTAATGGTTATCCATCATCCGATTCACCTGTTAGACATTCAGGCTGTTCGTTATGTTTGGAACCATTGTTCCTCTTGTTTAAAGGGAAGTAAATTTGATTCAATTATTGTTCTGTAAGAATGCTTCTCGGCTGACAGTTCACAGTTATATATAATTTTATTATTGACCTACTAGATATTGAGCGCCCCCTTTTTTCAAAAACTATCTAAACATTTTATGAAATTGCGAATGTTTGATTTTAATATTGTGATAGAAATGATTTTTAGTGAATTTATTAGAGAAATATTTTTTTTAAATTTTACGAAATTAACAGTGGCAGTAGAATATCAAATTCATTTTTGGATGTAATCCAAAGTCTTCTTCTTATTATTACCCCTATCTTCATCTGAGAAGTTACGTACTGTCCTTTGCAAGAAACCTGCATGGTTTTGAACTTCCGACATTGGTGCCAATTCTCCCCGACCACACTTCCTTTTCACAACTGAACTTGTTTTGCGAAAATTTAAATAATGATTTTCTAGAGAAATAGTCTGCCGAATAGAACGCATTTTATCTTTAAATATTTAAATTGAATCAATATTGTTGAAAATATTCTAGGTGTAGGAAAGCTGAGTTTTTGAGAAATATATGTTCTAGCTAATAGCTTAATATTGAGATCCGTTTTCATTGAAGACTTGAAAATACATAAATGGATGTGAGTGCTTTAACTTTTATCAGATCATACTTGTCATTTTTCAACAGTTTTTCTGTCGAGAGCCTAGTTCCACTCTATTCTTAATTATACCAAACTTGATCACTTTTAACTTTAATAAACACAAAACAAACGTAAACTTGCGTGCACTCTCAATATGATCTTTATACTATATAACAATATGAATCAGTTTGGTTTTCATGTCAAACACATTCTCAGCAAAGCAAACAGCAAACGTTTTTCAATCTACCATAGCTCAGTCTATGAACCCGATAAAGTCTGTATAAATAAAATACGATTTTGTCAAGCGGTTATTTAAACCATTGGTGGTTCCTAACGCAAATTTCAAAATGTCAAACTTTCAATGTTTGAATTAAGAAAACCAAGTAAGCAAGAGGAACTCAAAATCATTTCGTCCAAAATACGAAAACTGCGTAGCTATAAAATCTAAACAAAAATATAAAAATGAATTATAAAAAACAATAAAAATAAACAATGAAAATACACCTTAATGATTACCAAAATAAGCAATACGTCACTGATTATTAATAAATATTTTCGCTACTTCTTGTTTTGAAATCGATAGGCATGCATACTAATGAAATACTGTGAATTTCCCTTTTAATAACACAAGTAAGTTATTTTTCCACTGGGATATACAACTCCGGCCTCTGCACTACAATAAACATCTACATCTACGTACACTGTCCCATGATGCTTCATTCAAACAATATTTCACGAAAAGTAAATCAGAAAAGCATTTATTGCCTATCGAAAAAATATATTTTATTTTTTTTACATAAATTTCAGTGTGCTCTAAGTATTAAATAAAGCACCCCCTAGCCCTGTACTCTGCAATATTCCCCGGTTCCGCAGCCCTTGTTTAAAATCTAGCGAATTTCAAAAGTAATTTCCAAACTGCAGTTTCTGTATTAGACTATTAAACGGCCTTTACTAATATTTTGATTTTTTATTAACAAAGCAACCCTCAGCCTTGATTTAAGTTATATTTTGCTCAAGAGCCAAATTTGTTCAAACTCAATGGTACATTGGAAATTAACTTTTCCTAAAGGAAAATTGCATTTAAAATTGTTTAAGAGCATCCTAGAACTGATTGAACTATTAGTTACTGCGATATTAACGATTTCTCACGGCTTAAGGTTCAAGTTATAAAAATTAGCAGAAATGAGTCAAAGAGTTTAAGAACAAAAAAATAAGTAGAATTAATATAATTGACAATCAACTACCTAAGCTTCATAGTAATGATGCCAAATTAAAGAAGTTGGCCCATTTTCACAATTAAATATCGAGTCGCTGAGTAAATTTAAAAATATATAAAGTCGCTGAGTGCATAGGGTCCAGCAATAATTATAGATTTTAATAAGTTGTTGGAATCGTGTTCTTACATTCTTAAAAATATATTTTAGCTAATGAATAAATTTATTGAGCCCTTATTTCTTCTTCTTTATATATATATATATATACACTTTTTTCAAATCGGAACAACTTGCATTTTAGCCTAAGGGACCCAGGGACCTACAAAATTGGAGGCTGTCCATTATTGGTCTCTCACTTTCTAGTCACTCAATTAATAGACATAATCAAATGAAGTTATACAGTGAACGGTCGACATCCATCATACATTTTCTGTCTTTTTCATTTCCATACAGACATCGTTTGATTGTTATTTAGATTACTCTTAATAGGTCTAACTCCCCTCCTTTTCAGCTCTTCATGCGAAAGTAGTTTTTCCAAAATGAAATTAGATAAAGCCTGTTTGAAATTCTATTACTTTTAATACATTGAACCACATTGCTCTGTTGACTGAAAATGAAAAATCTCAATTGATTTTTAAAATTTTATAGGATACTAATATCAAATTTCAAGGTGTAAATTTTATTTTTCAACACACTGATAGTTTTTCGCCATCGTTTTTGCTTTTCCTCTGCCCAAGCCCGGTCTAGCCATAACCATCTCTGACACAACTATCGTAGAACTAAAGCGCAATGATTTCAATGAAGTTTGCATTAATATCCATGATATACCTGTTTTTCATTTAGAAAAAAGTAATTTACTCTTGTCGTTTTCTATGTTTTAGATTATTAATAAACAAATATGCAAACAAAGTTTTTGTTTCAAATTCAACAGGAATATTACAGACAATATTGGAGTATCACAAGTGTAGTGTCATGTCCCATTATATTTTTTCAAAATTTGTACTGATATTATTGAAGTTGATAACGTTGTTTGAGAATTTTACTAGCACTATCAGGTGGATACTATAGTGGGACTAATTTAATTTTTCCTAATTTATTTTTAAGAAATCTAAATATCATAGAACATTTGCCCTACCAGGGTTAAGAGGACCCATATCTACCAAACTTGAACAGAGACATTTTATATGTTAAAGAAATTCCGAGATAGTGTTATAAATCGAGTAATAATGCAGAACATATTTTTGATTGAGGCTGGTGAGGATCTACTCTTCTTTTTTGAAACAAGATTCTGCAAAAGATGGAAGATTTGGGAGGAAAAATGTCATGAAGACTCCTCAACGCTATGCATAATGTCAATGGTTTTTTGTGCATGAAAAGTGCTGACCAACATATACAAATGTATTGTTCAGATCATAAATCACAAAGCATTTGTTTTTAATTATTTGTTCCAAGCATACACACACACTGATATACATGTATATATATATATGCGTGAATGTATTAATTGGATGTTGTGCATTTTAAGGAAAATTATTAAAATATAATGCTAATTTTTTAATTCTGTAATTATTTGTTGAAATCGTAATATTTCCAATTGGAGAGAAATTGGAAAACGTGTTTTCATCCAATAGTTTGTTGTGGATGGGTGTGACATTTTGTGTGAGAGAGAGCTGAAGTTTGCCACTTTCTTTGTCGCTGTTCCTCAGTCGAGAGGGTCGTTGACTGACGTGAACAGACGAGCAGTCGCCACTAGCGGCTTAATCTGCTGCCGAGGCCTTGTTCTCGTTGGATGCAATTAGGCCACCGCTTTATACACTCTTCAAGTGCTTTGACATTATTTCTTATCCAGTACTCTGTCGCATATTAGTTTCCAATCTCCTTTGACATTAAACTTTGCATTACCTTTTCCTAGGGGCGTTTTTACACTAGTACAAGCTATCCCTTCATTATTCCAAAGTGTAATGACTATATCTCTGAACTTGTTAAATTAATCCTAAATAAATTCACAAAACTTTAAATTTAGGAGCAAATGAGTTCTAAGATGCATGTACTAACGTATCATTTAAATAACTTATTATTTTTTACTAAGTACCTTTGTTCTTTGTGAAGAAATTCTTAATATGAATTTTCTATTTAAAAAATGATTAAAGCTATATTTAAGGGATGATTTCATTTGTCTCCACCCAAACTTAAGAATGTTTAAATAACACACCGGCCTGTGTCTCGTTTAATCCTCTTTTCATTTCAAACTACTGCATCGCGCTATTGACCATCAGTGGTAAAGAGACATCTGGGGACAATGAGCGGCATCTCTGGAGGTCATTCACTCCTCCCCTGTCCATTGATTGCCCAATTCAATGTCTCCACCCTTTCACACCTTATTTATTAGTTTCAACGAAATGGGCTGTGAAATTATTCATCTATATATAATTATTAATTGTATGGTTGTGTAAAGACATTATGCGATAAAAAATATGTATATATACATAGCGTATCTTTTACTATTTATTTTGCGTTTTGTTCCTCTTAAAATCACACAGAATATAGAAAATGGCAAATATCAAATTATAGATGCAAAAATTGTAAAAATGGGATTTTGCAAATTCTCAGTATAGAAATTTAATGTTATTCCAACTTTCTCGTGTTCAATATAAATCTGCCAAATATTTACAAAAATTTCCAAATTTTAATTATGGATACGCTATGAATTAGGTTTCTGTGAGTACTCGATCTGCACTCGAATGGCATCTGTTGTTCTGCAATTTCTGCATCTACCAGGGGGCTAGCAGCTTCCCGCTCAAGGAGCATTTTTCATGTTCAAATGATAAATACAAATTATATGCATATAATGTACACTTACTTTGCAAGATCTTTTTGGTGTTTATTTGTAAAAATACATGAGTATAGTTTTATCCCTTTGGAACATTAATGAGATTGTTAACGACTTCTCAGAAAATGCATCCCCTTTATTTACTTACAATTTTATTTCCTGAAATAAGTGAAGTTTTTGTGGTTTTTGCAGCATTTGTAAATTGCTTAAATTTTTATTTAATTGCTGCATTTTACATTTCTATATGTTTTTAGTTCGATGATAGAAATGTACTTACGCTTAGTTATGTTTCGTATCATCAGTTATTGTGATGTTGAGCTAATTGAGAAGGCTTTGCAAACATGCCATTCTCAGTGGTCCGCCCATTTTTAGCAGTCTAAAAATTCGAACAAGGCGGTTTGCAAAATACTCTAATTTTCCACTATTAACCAATATCATCAAAATAATATAGCGAAATATTTCAGAGCAGTTATGGTGATAACTCTACCGATGGTTATCGGTTTGCATCGATTGTTTGAGCAAGAAAACATATTCATTAAAACACTAGAACGGCCAAAAATTTTACCTACCTATAACGGCCAAACGGTCAAAATGGCCGTTTCGATTTTTGAATTCAAATATAAATAAACTATATATTTTCCTATACAAACAAAAACAGCACAAGTTATCAACTAGTCACTCAATCAAAATTTATGCATTTAATTTTAACTATTTGTCCTTCACACATATATATATAATGATAGTATGCACAGCAATTATTAGTTTTGTTTGTGTGGCAATGTCGACATTGTCGACGTTTATTTGATCGAGACGATTCTGGAACATCAACAACATCATTTACACTTTGTCGTGTCAGTTCTTCAATCAACTTTTTCATGAAATCTCTTCGACTTATACCTCCATCAACAACTTTCTTGTACAATATGTAAGCATTAATTGCCGCTAAATCAAGAATGTTGAAAAAATGGCTAGTGGCCAACGACGTACACCTGATTTGATCGAGAACATCGAATAGACAATACTAAAACAGATAAGTTTTTCTTCGCTTCATATATTGTTAGTAGCGCAGCACTTTTTTCATCGATGAGGAAAGTGGTGTCATATAACGGTTGATTAACAATTTTTGGAATTTCTCGCGTGCTCTTTCGAATGGTACCAGTGACTGATATACGGCTATCTAAAAGTTTTTTTAGCCAATTCCAGGGATGTAAAAAAGTTATCACATGTGACATGATAACCTTTATTTTTATAGGGCGTAAGCAGCTGCCACTTTACAAACTCACCAAGTGGTCTGCTTGATCTTTCTTTATTTTCCCCAAATATGGAAAACCATTTTACAAATATTTTGAATCATTTTCCACCAGAAACCAAAATTTTATGCCGAACTTATCCGGCTTGTTCGCCATATATTGAATGAATCTACATCGACTTTTTGTTTCGAATAATTGTTCATCCACAGTCAAACTTTCATTTGGAGTATAATTTGTTTGACAATTTTCAATAAATAAGTACCAACTCTCTGAGACCAAAGCAAATTTGTCTTCTTTAAGACGAGTTTTTCTAGTTGAACGATCGTCGAAACGTAGGTGCCTCATGATTTCTTTGAAACGATTTCTACTCATTGTTGATTTGAATAGGCTAAAACCCCATTTCTGTGACCATAAATCGTCAATGGGAATATTTTTTGCACCCATAAGTCTTCTTGCATACAATAATCCAATAAAACATTCTAGTTCTTCTAATTTTACATTCCATTCATCATTTTGTCTCTTGCCATCTGCATTGGTACATTTTTGAATCAGCTTAAGCATTGGTTCAGTGACAAATAAAGAAAGCGAATCCAAAGCCGATTCACTGCTGGTCATGCGCCTTTTTGCAGTCGCAGAAAGTCCTGCTCGAGTGGTAAAGACATTGACTTGCCTTGCTGGACCACGACGGTTAGAATTATTGCCATTTTGTCCCATTGGGTGAATGGAGCTCNTTGCATACAATAATCCAATAAAACATTCTAGTTCTTCTAATTTTACATTCCATTCATCATTTTGTCTCTTGCCATCTGCATTGGTACATTTTTGAATCAGCTTAAGCATTGGTTCAGTGACAAATAAAGAAAGCGAATCCAAAGCCGATTCACTGCTGGTTATGCGTCTTTTTGCAGTCACAGAAAGTCCTGCTCGAGCTGTAAAGGCATTGACTTGCTTTGCTGGACCACGACGGTTAGAATTATTGCCATTTTGCTTTGTCCAATTTGTCCCATTGGGTGAATGGAGCTCTGAAACATTTTCATCACTTTCCTCATTGCTTGAATCTTCATCACTACTGTCGGATATGCTTTCATCACTATCATTATCGTCACTTAATTCCAGCTCACTATCACCGGAATCATCATCATCAATATGAGTTAGCGCTTGCAGTGCATTAAAAATGTTTCTCCTTTCCATTAATTCAAAGTGACTAAAAGTATATAAAAACCGTTTATATACTTAATTATATGCCGTTGAAAGTGTTAATGCATATGGTTCAATGCACAATGTAGTAATAATGCACATGGTTCAATGCACAATGAACTAAAAAACGTCGTTGCCATGTTATGGTTGACATATAATGTAATTGAAAAAGTCAAGAGACACTAGATATATTGTTTGTCATAAGTTGTATCAAATTTATGTACCCTCAATTAGCTTCAGTTTTGACAGTACGTCATAGACGTTCATTTTGACCGTTTGCCCGTTATAGGTATATGCATCATTTTCCACTAAATGTCCAGGAGTTTTTGAACGAAATTTACCGTGTAAATATTTCAAGAGTTAAGCCTCATAAATGAATTTGTTTTTACAGGATAATAAAATGAATGAGTGCAAACTGTCAAAATGACCGTTTGGCCGTTCTAGTGAAACGGAGAGTTAAAGGGTCTGTGTAGAAATTATACAAATATTCATAAATGCTCATAGTATGAGAGCCTACTTTGTATGCCTCAAATCGAAAATCACTATCCAGTAAAATCAGTAAAACGACGATATCTAAACATTTATCCCCCGAGGAAGGCGGCCAATTCTTAGGATAGATACATGGCCAACTATAATCACGGCCTGGAACGTTGCAGCATCATGAAATACAATTGAGGCGGAATTATTATTTGCGGTATTCATTTAACATCAGGCCGAAAAAAGCTTTCCTACAATATTTGACTTCCCAAAAACTTACAGATGGGAATTTTTGTATTTCTTTTCTTTTTATGATAATAGAATGGAATGCCAATAATAATGCGCATCGAATATTTCAAATAACTCACTTTCTATAAAATTAACTCAAGATAGTTATATTATTGTATTTCTAGTTCGTTCATAATAACTTACTTTCTATGAAATTTAAATTAAGATTGCTACATTATTGCATCTATAGTTCGTTTATATTCCAGCATTGTATGAAATTTTTTGTGCCCTTTTTATATTCCATTTTCAATTTGAAATTCATTTTTGAATGAATGTGAAAATACTTACTAATATTGTTTTGTCAACTGTTGCTCCATTTCACCTATGAAAAGAGTTTTTCTACAAAATCAATTGTCAAAATTTAATGCAAGTGATTTTCTTGGATCGCACAGTACAATGTAATTATATAGCACCAGCAAATTTCGATAGAATTAATGATGTTGATTAAAAAGCCATATTCCAATTGTTAAGGAAACAATAATATATGAAAATTTTAAATCGAGGGATACATCAATGGAATATGTGTGCCATTTCCTCAGTGGTTCAAAAATTTCTCAATTGAATGAGTTATGTAACTACTTTAGCCACTTATTAGAGGAAAGAGACAATTCACTAGTGGACGACATACAAAATGTAGATATGTGAAGAAAAAAACTTATAAAACTCAGTTGTACGTTTCCCCCTACTACTAAGATATGCATGCTTATCGGCATATGACTTGGCAAAGCAATACTTTGATCTTCTCGCAACAGGATTTATCCCAATCTTCACAATATTTTAATGACTTAAATCGTGGTGCCCTAAGTAAACCTTCAGAAAATTAGTTACCATTACATTGAGTTTTTCAATCTCTATCATAAGAAGTTAATTTCGAAAAATGCTTCAAACTCCCGAATTTATGCCTCATCTTTGCTTCTGTTATACTCTACTAACGATTTTATGTGCAGCTCTCATTTGGATTCTTTAAATCGGTGCATTGGAAGAACATGCACAAACATTTATTTAAACAATATGCAAAAGCATTTAACAGATTCACTGAATCAAAGAGTTAAAAAAAGAAATTTTGAATTGTGTTTTTATCATTTGCATGTTTTCTTGTTTTTTATCGTTTTGTATATTTTCTTTAAAAATAATTCATCTTATTTATCAGTTTTTAAACGTTAACTTTCCGCCTCATTTTTTTATCAATGCTGCAACGTTCCACTCTGTGATTATAGTTGGCCATGATAAATATCATTATGAATGCATTTTGAAACGATGAAATTACAGATAATGGCAGCCAAGGACTACTTTGAACTGATATATTTGTCAGTCCTAATACAGGGACGACTACAAACTCTAATCTAATGCATAAATAATAATCGAATACAGCATGCTCCTTGCTTTGGACTTGTGGGTGGCTAATTTTCAGCGCCTGCGCCCGTAAAATAAAGAACAGCCCTCCCTGATAATTCTATGTCCACCTGCATAGTCGTTCAGCTTAGCCATAACAGTTAAAAAAACAGAACAATATAATAACATCATACCCGCCCGCGTTTAACCAAGTCCACAATACGATACTCCTTGTGTTATAAATATTAAACTAATTTGTACGTTTTAATGAATATCAGTATTAGTTTTATTTCCAACATAGCTAAAGTGCTTTTAGTGGGTTGGAAGGTTGTACTGAAAAATGGTTAAGACAGGAGTTTGTAAAAATGATACACTGATATTAATTTTACTATGTCTTAACTGTAAAGAAATCTCAAAATTCACATCTTAGTGTTGATCAAATTTAGTGCCCAATAACGTGGCGAAATAATACAAAATCTATCAAAATATTGGAAAATAGACTCTCAAAGGGATGTTTACCACCTTAGTTTTTATTCTATTTGTTACCCAGAAAGTGTCAACGTTGGAAACCGAAAAAGAAAACTAGCCCATGTTTCTCCTACGCGTGCAACCGCCTTTTTCTAAGTATATTGTGTTGTATTACTCTGAATCCACTTTCGTTTGTATTGTTCTGCTACAGTTTCTCCCATCTAGTTCCATTTATTTGCGAAAGTTGTTTTATTTCATATCAAATTCGATGATTTTACAGATGGTTGATTTCAAAATTGGTTTTTGATTTACTCAAGCAGATGGTCACTGCATTGACAGATGGTGGGTTTGCGACCAGTCATTAAACTTGGTTGCGTTGGTCGTGTGGTTAATATCCCTATAAAAGTTGCTTGCACTATGCAGTCTCCTAAATACCTAATTAAAGTTTAATGTTGCATTCAACTCAAATTCATCTTACGGCATTGAAATTTCCATCACTCACACTTATTAACAACCCTAGGAATCAGTGGTTATATCAACAAAAATATTTATTTATAGAGCAGGCTCAGAAAATAACGAAAAATTCCTCGATCACTCATATAGTTTAACTTAAAATTTTAATTAAAACAAAAATATTTTCAAATTTCTAGCTGCGAATGCATGATATTAGCTCTAATGATTTTCAACCCTTTGATATACTGTCAGACGGTAAGTAGAATATAGAAGTTCGCTTTTGATTGTAATGGCGCTTATTGTTCATCATCCATCTTACACAAGATGTCTTCAACAACTAGTCAATCGAACCTACATGCAAAAATTTGATCGTCTGTCTCTCACAAAGTATGACATTCTTAGAAAGCCATATGTCACTAAAATAGAACTTGGTTCATGTCAATGTTATTCCAAACGAAAGCAGAAAGAAAACATCAAGTTTTTCAAATGCTAATTATTTTTATTGTATTCTACATCATCAAACCATCTAATACAGTCCAATGTTTACTTTATAATTTATCTAGCATGTCAGCATATTCGGCATGTTGAACTAAAGCTCACCATTAATTTACACAGTCTTTTAATGGCGTTGAACAGTAGTTTGAATTCCTACAGCTGAGAATATAGTTATGGTTACTATAGTTCAGGGTGCTGACGGCTCGCTTGAATACTACAGAACTATAACCTTACTCCATTTTTAAATTTAAAAAAAATAATTTTTTGGTTATAAAATAGTTACCCAAAATTGTGCCACGCCTTAAATATAATATTTATAAACAAAGTCTATGCTTAAAGGCGAATGCTTCACAGGACATTGCATAGTTGGTAATAGGAAGTTGAGGGCCGAAATCGGAAATTCAAATTCAATACTGTTAACTTAATCTATTTGTATGAATTTAGCTGATGCGTTTGTTTAGACGCGTCGTTGTTTACGAATGTCGTCGTTTGTAAGAATTGGGCAGACATTTTTGCCCGACGACTCTTTGATTCGATTATATTTTGCGCGGTGTTTGTTCACCTCTCAGACTGTTTACTGTGTAATGCTCTGTGCTTATTTCGCATGTCGTGACAATTGATTTCCGAAGGTAAGCTTTTACTTTTATTTTGTACCCTCGAAAGTTTCCGGAAGTAATCAATTACTTATTTCCGGTTTTGTGCGTTATTAAACCAACTGCAATTTTATGTATAGAAGTCGTTTCCGTGTATCTTATTTTGATTTTCCTATAAATCTTAAATCGGAATTGCAAATCTGTTTCCATAATTGATTTGTGCGTTATTTCCAATCGAAATGTTCACCTTTTGTTATTCTCTAGGCAATTATATTGTAGCATTTAGAAACTACATCTTCCGTAAATTATTTATTGGGAAATTCTTCAAAGCAGTCCTTTACCTCAGTTTGAATACATTGGAAATATTTTTGGCAAATAGTCTTTACCATAATGTATACTTCTTTAAACAATTGCTTAATTGTTAATTCAGCAACAAGCCAAGCCTTCCATTCATTACAAACACATTGGTTTCAGATTTTATCTGTAAATTTCCTGAATTGATAAAACATTTTTGTAATAGTTTCAACTCGACGTCTAGATTTCAGATAGTTCATAAAATTCTGGACAGCAAGTAAATTGAGAAAGATTAAAGTATGGATCCGTTGTATTTTGGTTAAAATAGAAACCTTTTTCAATAATAGATTCAGAAGAAGGACTCTTTACTTCCACTATTAGCGTGATACATTCCCCACTAATTTGAAGCCTATTAGCTTGATAAAATTTCCATGGGAAAGATTTGCAGATTTTGCACCATTGAATTTTGGTTCACTCATCTCTCTCAGTATATTCCCTTGAGTATAAATACGCAGATTGTTGACACAACCAATTATTCAAGAATTACAAAAATTCCATTTCAGACGGTGATCTCTAAATTTCTTTTTAGTAAATTATGCTATTGTCGAATAACGTTTGCAATTGCGAATCAGTAAATTTGTCACTTAAAAACGTCACGGGACATAATATGTTTGTTTTTATTTGTTCGTTTATAAAAAATATTTTTAATGATATGCTCATTTACTGTGGCATAATTCCCATTTCTTCAGTCAAGGAGAAACTCTGGAGATGTTAAATGTTTATTATTCTCGTTTTCAAGATATTACAAAATCCTAAATGTAAAAAATTGCCATTTTGTGTGACTGAATGTTTCTTTGTTTTTTTGTGAAAAGCGTTAGGATCTCTCCTAATCCTAAATCTGATCTTCATTCATTCTGATAAATGTTGGAGCGTACCCTGGATTCTATAAGATGATTGATTTTCGCCAATAAAATTCACCAAAGTTAATTGCCAATTGCAGAATTCTGGTAAGGACAACCTATTAAACGTGTTGATAATTTATGAAATAGAAAACAACTACAATTATTTGACGTAAGCCAATGCACTTATTATCATTATTGGAAGGGTTAAAATAAGTTCAAGACATCAATGAGTAATGCACCAAATATACTTATTCAAAAGTATCAGATATAGACAAAATTAGTCGGATTGGTTTTTACAATGTTGGCCAACTCGCTTTGATTATGGCCGAAATGGAGATGCAACATAGAGTAGAACACAAAAAGTTTTTGATGTCAGAATTTGGAATTGATATTGTATCATAATCAATTGTCCACAATCAGTTTTCTAGTATTTTTTAACAACGTTAACTCTTAATTTTTATTCCGTGTTTTCTATTCTTTGCATTAAACGTGGAAAGGTGCTTTATCGACTCAATGTCTCGTATTTTTTAATGTTAATGCTAATTTAGAACTTTATCAAATTTTATGATTCACTGCTTGATGTTCGATTAAATTTATCAGCATAATTTTAACTCATCTAATTTGAAATTTAAAAACACATTGATAATGTAAAAAAAAATTAAATTTTATTTTTGTTTATTGTCTTTAGTGTGTAACAGAATTGGATGTTTAGATGACGTGTGACTCCAAATTATGCGTTGTTTGTCCTCGCGATTGGTCATCGTCTGCAGATGTCATAACTTGCGTTAACTGCTCGCACACATTTATCACACCTATAGCGAAGTTTATCGAACATAAACAACAATGTATTAAAAAACTTAAAGTATATGGTATGTTTCATCGTTTTCTTTTGAAAATTTCAATATTTTTTTAATTTCTGAGAGTATTTGAGAAGATATTTTAATTTAACCTATTATTGTATTTATTTGTTTTATAATAGAACTAGTCTATTCATATTTTTTGTTGCAACAAATTTTGCCGTGTATTTTCATTTTGCATTCATTTAAAAGTAGAACATTATTATTTTCTCTTTGGATGTTTTCTTGTCCAAAGTTTACCAGCCGGAGATTAACTAGATGATATATTTGGCAGGGCTTTATTACAGTTATCCATGTTTCTTAATCGCGGGAATTACCATAGCGCCTCCAAGCGGATCTTTATTGATTAAAAGGATTACAATCGTTAATAACTTTTCCACTTCTCCGTTTAATTAACTGTTTATAGTGCAGATGCTCTCCAAGTGAAAACCTCTATCTTGTAAAACCCAACCAGGCATGTAAAAAACAATTTTTATTTGATTGGTTGATGCTTTTACTTGTAGAATGTGCAACCATTGTAAATAGAACAAGGCGAATTTCAATTTGAAAATTGGAATGTGATTCCTTTCAAATTTCAACTTCATGACGTCCATGACTGTGTACAGTTATTTTAAAATCGTCCAATGACATCTATACTACTCAATTTATGCATGTATATTTTTAACAGCGGTGAAAATCAATATCTGACACTATTATGTTTACTAATATTTATTTTCTTTGACTGTTAATTAAGAGATTGCTAATGCACTGTGCGCGGCTTCTTTACAATTTGTTTTTATAAGGAGGCGCACGACCATAAGAAACGTGTAATAATTTGCGCACTTTTTAGATTAATGGACACTTGACTCTGTTAGATTGCATGGAAACGGACTGCCTCTGAGCTCGTCTGCCCACTCGACCACTTACATCTTGTAAATGATGATTTCGATGACCTCGTTTCGCCACTAATTGCTTCTAAGCCTAGCAGTAGTTTTTCCCTCATTAAATTTTCATTCTCCTCTATGATGGTTTAGTGGCGTTGCTTTTCACGCATTTGATATTTGTGAATCAAAACGATTGCAAAAAACACTTTGTCTGGTTATTTCAGAAATAGCAACATATGAAATCACATGCAAAAAATTAAAGTTTAATTTGATATATTTGCTATCAATTTTTTAATTAGAAAGTTCGTTTTAAGGTAACTGTGGAATGAGGTATGGTCAGCATCCATTACTTTCATTAGTCTGTTAGCATAAGGTCAAAAGTTATTGCTTGTTAAGTTATGGCTTGTGCCTGCCAACACTTTGTCAAATAATAGAGAAATGCAACATAAAAATAAAATTGTATACAAGTGGTACTTTTGGGAATAAGAAAATACTTTTTTAAAAATGAATGTCGGCTTCCATAATTACTCCTTTTTACTCTCTACGTGTTCACTAGAATTGCAGACATGGATCGCTTCGAGGTAAAACACAAATATTATTAAGCTAGTAATTCATTGATCATAAATTAGCAGGCTTGCCATGGGACAGCTTTTTTCTGTCCCACGTACCACAACAACCCTGTTAGATACCAATATTTAATTTATAGTACATTATCTTAATTTTTAAAGATAGGAAACATATAAATGTAAATTTCTCAAAATATTATTTTAGCCTGATAAGTATTTGATACAAAGGTCCCGAAATGTTCTGAAGATAGATGTTGAAACCAATGAAAAGGCAGGTGTTTATAACACCGTTTCAAACGTGTTTAAAATATTGCGTGTTTTTTAGGGCAACCCTGTATAAACATGCATTCAGAAAGGACATTTCGGGAAAATTTTGTCCCACGACTGGTCACATGGGACGAGTCCCATCCTCCACATCCCATGTGAAATTCCACGTCTCACAACAACCCTGTAAATTAGGTCCTATGCTTTAGCCTTCAAATATGTTGATAAGCCTATTGAATTGGCTTTTGAAATTTTTTGTTTGCTTGCATGGTGCTTTCAAATGATTCCTAAGTTATGATTGTAATTTTGGTGTAAAATTGATGCAAAAAACAACTCTGAATTGTATGCAAATGCCAATAATTGTTCGATTGACTTTGTGATATTCGTTTTTTCCGAAGTGAGACTGTGGTACGTTACTTTCCAGGTACTTGAATTCGTTGATTCGGTATTGAAGCAAAAAAAGTGGGAGGTAATTAATATTATTTCTGTTTGGGACATGGATGTTCCTGTAGGGTACAGTTGGCAAAGCTAGCAACTGCTTTTAATGTTTTTGATTATTTGGATGTTAATTCAATTTTCACACATAGTTTTTTAGGGTAACTACCACTTATGTGAAGTATTTGAAAGTGAACTTAACACAAATTTTGAAAAATATTTTATACCTTAAATAATTGTTGTAGCTGTGAGTTTTGGTTTTGTGAAATTGACTTTTCTCTGTGTGTTTTTGTGATATATTCTGTAATAGTTAATTTTGATTGTGATGAGTCGCAAATTAATTGGTAATCGGAAGTCATTTAAGCCCTGTGATTAATTAGTCGCTTTGGATTAAATAGCAAAGGGGATATGATTGGTTACGCCTTCCCTCGTTCAATCGGCAAATAACCAGCCCATATCGGAATCCACTTTCCATCTCGTAACTATTGAAATGCGCGCACTTCGCTTTAAATTGTTTCCTCTCCACCCAATTATCTTAATAGATGGTAAATTTAACAAACTTTTGCATACTTCGCTTACTGACAATAAAACCATTTAATTAACGGTCGCTCCCACTCAATTACCTCGCCATCTTTTTCAATTCTTATGCTCTTTGGACATCCATTAGGTTTGATTGGGTCTAATCTAAAGCGGTTTTTCAAAAGCAATTCTGCCTCAACCATTGCTTGTAGTTTGTGACCACCATTTACGTTTGTGTTCCCTGGTTGTTAAAAACTTTATAATTCTGAGCCAATTCACATCTTTTAATTTGACAATAACTAATTACTAATCAAAAATACAAATTAATAAATAATTATTGATATTTTTTAAATGTATTAAAACATGGCCTACTGACGTTTATCCATTTCTAGAATACTTGACAGATGTGGTTTTTGGGCGGGCGGATCATGAGAGAGTTAGCTACTCTTCGTTCCTAACTAGAAAGCATTTCTGGACATAAATGAGGGAGTTTTTTTTAATATATTTCTTTTGAAATGTTTGATTATTACAGGCCTTTGCACTGACCTCCGCGCCTGCTGCACGCGAAAGTGTGTGTATTTGTTCCCATTGAGCTGGTGGGGAAAGCCATAACATTTAAACCTATCGTTTAAATGGCTTTTTTTGTTTGGGAAACAATGCAATATTTTACCGAAATTAAATTCTTCCTTACAAATGCACGGCAATTGTGTAGCAATTTGATTGACCGCCCGCAATGGGTTTTTCATTAAATCTGTTTTATTATTGACCCCTAAATTGGAATTAAAATGCTTGTTTTGATAAAAAAATAATTTAAAACTGCTGAAGCATGCGACGAAAGTGCCATTTGGGTTGTGCCTCCTGACCACTGTTGCATGGCGCGCCTTTCACCGGCTTCTTGCTAATTACGCAGGGACTTTTAGTGGATCAATTGCTCTGGCCTCGATAAAACGACTTACGAAATTAAAAAGACGCGCGTTGTTAAAGTGGTAAACAAAGGAATTGTTAACAAAGCCGCGGGCAATTATCAACGATGTACTATTTCTCACGTCATCACTCGCTCATTGGTCGAACGCTGCGCGTAATTAAATTCTCTGTCCGATGTTGCCGTTTAAAACAAAAAGTAAATTCCACGAAACATGTATAGCATTTGCATTCCACAAACTTTAAAATTATAAATACATTTTTACAATCAATTAGCCATATCGTCATTTTCTCCTTCAGTTTGAATATTTTCAAAGCGTTTCAATAAACTCTTTGCATTAAGTTGTTTAAAAATTTTCACTTAAGAATGACCTAACTCCCAATATTTTGAAATATTAGGATATTTATAGCTTCTAGCAATCACTGCGATACTATCAATAGTTTACATAATTTTGTAAACATTCAATGCTTTGAACTTTAAATTTAGTTTTTTCAATATGCATAAATGACAAACGTTATAAATCTCAAGATTTTTATCAAAGAATAAAATTAGTGCAGAAATATTGTTTAAATCTTCTTCAATAGATTGGTGCCGCTGCAAATTTTTAAAATCGAATCCATATCTATTTTGGATTCGAATACAGAATCGGATTCCCCAGCTCTTTTTATGAATATCCGCATTCGAAGTAAAAAAAAGTCCTAAGCAGCAAATACAGACAATGAGAAGCCCTCAGAGTAGTCCCGTGGGAATATGTTGCGTTCTTTGACGGATGTGAGTCTCAAACATCCAATTTGGTTTTGATACCTATTCCCGATGCAATCTGTAGGAGTACCTGGTTGCTCATTAAAATCTTTACCATGCTCACGTTTGAAATTGATGACATTTCAGGAGTAAGATCTCATAAAGTACTTGGTATATTCCAACAGAATTTTAAATTTTCTGAGTGTGGCAAAAAGTTTTTTTCTCATTTAAATTCTTACTTCAAGACCTGATAAGTAAATTTAAATCAGAAAGAAACAAAGTCTTTGGTGCATTACTTATTAGCAATCTTTGATATTGTCTAACACAGACGTGTCAACGAGCAGAGGCGAGCCGAGCTTGAGAATAGTGTTGGATATACAACGAGCCTTTTTTAAGCAATTCAAATTTATAGTTCTGCTTGTTAATTTGATTATGCAGATTTTTCTTATTTTTTCACTCAGTATGCCTTTCTTATAATTTTATTTAGGAAATGTTTTTAACTAATAGGAAGAGCTCTGTAGAAAATTCTTTGAGCGCAATATTTTTAAAAAATATCCAGCTAAAACGAGCCTCATTGAAATGTTCTAAATAGCGAGAAGAGCTGAGCCCAGCCGAGTCGGCCCGAGCCAAACTTACTCAATATTTAAACCAGCCGAGGCTGGAATTTTCGGCTCGTTGAAAAGTTTGGTTTTATAATTTTTTGGCAGTGATGAAACTCTTCCAAATAATATTAAGATTATTTTTAAAAATTATACAAACCAATTATACAATATTTATGATATGCGTCGGAAAGCTGATATTGACTTACATCACGTATTATGAAGTAACCACTCATCCTTTACACAACAATTTTTGCATGAAGAGAAGACCACTATTTATCACACGATCCAATAGACTGTATAATTTACCAGTATGCAAAACTGAGATATTCAAGAAATGTTTTTTAATCGAGTACATCTACATGACAATAACTTTTATAAGTTCATTTATTTTTTCAGAGATGCTAAATATTTTATGTTATATATATACATATATATATATTGCTATATATATATATATATATATATATATTGCTAACCTGCATTTGGTTCAAGTATTAATTAAATGTCTAAATGTCTTAAATAAAACCCACATTTGAGTGATGGATTAATCAAATGAGTTTAATTTTTTTATATAAATATGGCATTTAAAACATCACATGCTCAGGTTAATTTTTTGTAAATAATTTTTGGAAAATATAAGGATTCAATTTTAATTTCCACTGTCTTAATTCTCGTGGAGGATACATTTGTTTCTTTTGATCCTGTGTACAGTTACACATAACGGCCCACCTTTGTCAAAAAAACTGCACTTGGCTGGCCGACTCAATTCTGTTGTCTTTTCTGATGGTAGCTTCCTGTTCTTAATTATACATTTAAAACAAAATGTCCCAAGTGAATTTTGTTCAGTTTTTCATCTATACAGTGTTGAAAACACTGAATTTTGAAAATATTACCAATGTAACTTCTTCAACGAACTAAAATTCAAATGAAACCATGTACATGTTCTCCGACTAGGTTATTTCTACCTCACTCTTCCTTGTATTTGTAGCAGATCATGCTTCTTGGTAGAAAAGTTAAAATATTGAGTGTTACAAAGTTGTCATTAATTATTTGTGGGTGATTTTTCTAACAGTGTCCGCTTGACCTCTCATCAATGTTTTACATTTATTAAACCTAATTATTTCCATTTGCTAAATGAATATTTTGTTTTGAGACATATTAAAAGAATTTCAAGTACCCCACTCGAATATGCGGCTTAAAATCTTAATTAAATTCCACAGGTATGTGATGGTTTAGATATTTTTTCTTAATAAACATACTTTAAGTTTATTAATATTTTCTTAAATTTTATGTAAGATGTGTACTCTAAGTTACTGTTGTTTTTTACTTTCCTTTACTATCATAGTTGTATTTTCTAAAACATTGTGAAACGTAAGGAAGGATTTTCCAATATAAATGAGCGGATCATTTTTTTTTCTAATTTTTTCTAAATGTCAATATTGACGTTGCATTGAAATCCCTGATTTTCAATTTAGTGTCACAAGCTTTCATCGTTTTTCTATTGATAATCTGACATTGATAAAAAAGGAATTTCATAATTAAATGCGAAAATTCTTATAAATCATTTGTTAATAACCAATGTTTATTCTTTGTACATTGGAACTCATGCCATTTTGGAGATTTTGGTTCTTAAAAAATCTCTACTTAAAGCTAGTAGAATTGTTTTGCTATCTGAATCGCATGTTTGATTGATAATCGTAGGATTTAACTCATGGCGCTGTTTGAAAAAAGCTCAAATGCACACTCAAAATTCAAGGCTTTAAATAGTCCATTTCCGCTCCACGATTAAGCGTTATTCGTATTAACTTTCTAAATCATTCCACAAAAAAACTGTGCTTAGGTGTTTTTGAGTAAAAGATCTCCATATTAGTCGGGAAAACATTAATTTTGCCTTCACTTGTACTACAATGTTTTGTATAGGCATGGAAAGCATCTATTTTCCGTTGGATAATAAATATAGAAAAACAGCTGCTCATGTATTCTCATTGCAAATAAACTTCATGAGCTTTTGATCGAAGGCTTTCTGTAGGTTCTTTAAATCCTCGCATCTATGTTTTATGCATAAGTAAATCCCCAATTAACTCATTTGTATAAATATTGATACCATCATTTATATTGAAACTTAACTATTGTGAGAAAAGTGATTAAGAGGGGGTGTTAACCTTTATCAATCTGTGTTATCTATATTTTTAAACTATCATTTGGTTGTATTTTGATTTGAATTATCACTATAGATTTTTCTGCTGCAAATATGTCAATGGATGTTATAGAGGTGATTATTTGAATTAAAATGGTCATGATACTGAGGTTGTAAAATTTTTAAAGAGAGAGGGAATGGGTCTCATAATCATTTTAGAATCCCAAAAGTTTGACTAAGCTGTCATAACTCAAGGGAGAATACGTAACATTTATTTTAATTTGACGACATATTATGAGCGGGACTCGGACTTTCTTCGAGCATTATTTTAGAAAACGTAAAATTTTGTCTTTTGTTTAAGGAATGGCGATTAATAAAATGAAATGTGTGCATAATCGGTGTTATAACAAATTTTTCGATTACTACGTTTTACTACAAAATGGATAATCCAGTGGTTACCATCTGCTAAAATTTGAGTCATTGTTGAGATGGACGCACGGCGCATGACCTGAAAAGTTTCATGTGAGAGGGGCTACTAACCGATGCGGGATACAACAACAATATAAAAAAGATCGTGACCAGCTGAATTAGATTATAGGTTTGCATTCTAATATTCTTCACCTAGTAGTTTCTTTGTGCACATTGCAACCTCTTAAATTGTCTGCACACATACACGCAGAAGTCACACAGTAGGAAATTTGTACGTTGAATATATTGGAAATTTTAATTGTTAGAATAACATTTTCTCTTTCTCTAAGATTAGTTTTGTCTTTCAATCCATTAAATAGTCTAATATGTTCAATAGTGAATTGTGTTGATAAAATCTTTGGAAACTAGAAAGAGGGATCGCTTCAACGTGACAATCGTACGGAGACGCCATGTTTTTAGAAAGTGGAAATTAATTGGTTATTTGCTACACTTGGTAGATTTTTAGGGCGTTTACGGCAATTAATTTTAATAATTAGCAATTTTATAGATTGTGCAGTTGGAGACCCACATAAAAGTATACCGCTACTTTCTTTCAAAGCTAATTATGCGAAACGAAACATTGAAAGTCAAAAGGAGAAAATAGATCTCACACTTTCTCCTAATTGACGAGGTTCTCCTTTTTCTCATACCTACTGATTTACTTGAATTTGTATTGAATTTATACAATTATTCCCTAGTTATGTTCTAATATTTGTTTGATTTTATAATGTTTTGATAATTGTTTTAGCCAACTTTTTGAAAGCAAAATGTTTCTACTTTTCTCCTTCAAAAACTTAATTTTCTCTTGTTTTTGAAACATAAAGTAAACCAACATAATTCTGCACTCAACAATAAAGCTTCAAGCTTTAAAACTAAAATTTTAAAAATATAATAATGAAATCCTCTCTTCACCATTTCTTGTTGCATGCTTGCCTTCGCAATAGTGCCATTATTGTTATGTAACAATAATGCGGTATTGCACAACTTAATTCTTGCAAAGTTCAAATGAGTGTACACTCTTTTGACTAAGGTTAGTTATTTTAAAAAATGATAATTGCTAGTGCAACCAACTTATTCTTCTCAGAAATCTCGTCAGATGTTATTGCAAAAAATATTCATTAATTTTTATAATATCTGCAGAAGTACTGATATAATTTAATAGTTATATCAACTGTCATAAATTTTTATTGTAATGGGTTTATGTGTTGGGTAAACCCATCACTGAAAATCATTTAAAATCATCAAATGGAATTAGTGTTGTCTAGGTTAAGCTCAAACTCTTCAACAAGGGAAGCAATGGTATCACTTGATTTTGTCCCCGATTCCTTACTATAGATGTTTTTCTCTTTGATGCAGAACGTTGTATAAGAGTCCTTATTTTAATGTATTACATCTCAAGATATGTATGTGTATATTCCTTTAGAAAATAGGAATTAAATGCGTACAGCGACTCAAACACTTGTCAATGTGTCAGTTATTTAGAATTGAAGAAATGACATTTAATGCATTTCATTTTGTAAAAAATATTGCTTGCATAAAACAAAAATTAATGCTCATAACATACTGACTTGAATATAAATGTGTTTATGGATTTGGAAATATTCTGTTTCATGGGTTTACAAATGAATGCATTTGTTCAATGGAATACATTCAGTAATAAGTTTAGCGATCTCCTCCTAAATATATTTACAGTCTGTCTCTATTCACACTTGGAATAAAAGCAAGAATCACTTAAGATTTCCAGAGGTTGCTACTTCCTTGTGGAACTAGCTTTGCAATGTGTTTTCACGGAATCCGGTATCGCCCTACGAGAAGATGCCTTGTCCTGTTGGAAAGTGGTACACACTTCGCTGTAGTGTTAACTATTCATTTTGATGCCTTTGTCCGCTAAATAAGAAGCCGCCACGGTAAGCAGGTGTAGAGGGCCATGAACCATCACTTAAATCAGAAAACTTTGTTTGAAAATCACAAAACTGCCAGATCACGCTCAATAACCTTACACAGACCGTAACCAGAGGCCTAACCATATCCTCACTATCAGTTAGTGACTCTTATTGCACTCACATATATATAACCATGCAAGCGTAAAGGAACATAGGTATGCAAGGACAACCGTTTTATCCTTTTTCTCAGCACAAAATCGCTGTAATATATAATTAATAGTTACAGACTAATTTAGTTTTAAGGACGCTGTGTGATCAATTTAGTCAAAGAAATGCAAGGCCGTTGAGTGCACACTTGTCAGTAAACATTGGTCTCGCATGTATACGTTTGCAAGGCTGTATATTTAACAATCATTATTGTATGCTTTCGAATTTGCATAGGAACTGCCATTTCAATTTGCTTTCATATTACAATGTACCTCCAGTTACTTTTATTCATTATTGTTTATGGATTTTTTCTTGTCTGAGCTGACAACAGTATAAACGTTACCAAATTACATTGGTCTCAGTTTTCTTAAGTGCACATCGTAATGTAATGACTACTAGATTTAGGTATATAATTCAAGTCTTCCTTTTAGTGATGTCTTATATAATGTCACATATTTTTGCAATTTTATTCCTGTGTTTAATCATGGTTGAAAATGTTTTCTAATTGTTTTCAGCATTATAATTAAATGAGAGGCATTTCTATCCCACAATATTTATTGCAGTGTCTGTATTTAGGTATCGCATTAATGATTTTTATATGAGTCTTTGTATTATAATCTAATGCTGAAGCATTTCACATGCCCACTTACATTTGTTTATAAAATCAATGCGCAAGATCACTGAATTGATAAAAACATTCTAAGATTTTCGTAGAAACTTAATATCTGTCGACGCAAAAATTAATTCGTGGGGCTCAACAGCTCCTGCCCTATTGTTTTGAAAATACGCTGTTTTGTGAATTATTTGAATCAGTTATTGTAAGTGACCTACTTATTAATTGGTCCTGGAGTTTAGTATACAACGGACATTCCGTCCGTTTTTAAACACATTTTTCTATTTACTTAATAGAAGCTGAGTTTCTGCTTTTATTTTGCATTCAAATAAGGTGGATCAAGAAAGCATTGTTTTTAAACTTTCTTTTCGAAATAATCTTTGCGAAAAAATCAATGCATTGGCAATGCGCTTTATGCAGATTTTGAAATATCTCAAGTTCTCTACACACGTATTTTTCTAGCCCTGCTTTTCTGAAATATAAAATTCCCATTCTTTTGAATAGAATTTATTTACATTTTTTATGGGAACATTTAACAAAATTCATTATTAAGTAAATGAATTTTATGAGCAATACATTGGAGTGCATGTAAAGGTTTTTCAAAATAGTTGTGAAAAATTCTGGTTAGATATTGTAAAGAATCACTTTAATTTTCTCTTATCAGCTGCCTTATTTATTTTGTGGATTGTTGATGTTTGTTAGTTTCTAAAAATGAAGATTCAATTCAAATTAATGGAATATGAGACCATTTGGTTAATTATAACAGAATCGTTTTCAGATGTTTCTATTTAATAAATATGTATATGCTATGAAATTGGACATTGTATGACGTTAATTTTTTTATCCATTCAAGAGCTTCTTTAACTTTTTTATTTACCTCAAGTCCTGCATGGACATTCACCTATGTCTCTATTTACCCATGAAAGTTACCAAACATCAAAAATTGAGTTTATTGCCCAAATGGCAGATATTATAAAAACTTTATAGACATTTGAGTTGCATATGAAGAAGAGAATTTTTCAGTGTTTTTAGCCACAGCAATACACTTTGGTGCAAACATTCTATACTAATTTCGAGCGCATTGAACAGTAGATGTAGGGATGATTTTTAAAGGGCATAATAGGCTTCTACAAAATTGTTTGAAAATGTGGAAAAAGCTGTTTCTAGTGTGTTTATTTCAATTGGGCTTTTTAACTATTGTAATTGCTGTTGCGAATGGAATACGTACGATGCTGTTGTTTTCAAAAAAAGTCATTTGTGCACAACTCTATTGACGGGTGTTCTCGGTCTCACCAAACATTTAGATTGGCGCACTCACGCTCTACAATATAGTTAGTAAATTTAGCTTTTCTAACTAGTTATGTGGTATTATTTTTGTTAAGTGTGATGCATTTTACTGTTTTATTTATATTTTTATGCTGTGGTCATGTTATCACCAAACCTTATTTAACTCTGAAAAAAATAAAATTTTTAAAAGTTGTAAATTTTTAATCCTTGCAAAGTCGGAAATGTCTAGTAAATTTTTATTGCTCGCGATGAGTGTGTTGGAAATATTATTTTGAGTTTTAGAAAATCCTCTATTTTGTAAATATACACAAACTTTGAACTTTGTGTGCATTCTTTTGAACTTTTATTTAAGAGCCATTGATTCAACATGAGGTTGTTTTAGCTATTAATACCCTAAGTTTTTTGGAAATGGGTTGAATTTTTAATTTTATCCATAATAGCGTATTGAGTTTACACTTAAACATTCATTTCGAAATATTTTCACGACATATCTCGTTGCGTAATCACAGCTTTGACTTCAGATTAGAATCTCAAGATAATATAGAAATTTCTCGGTTAAGTTTCAGATATTTAATTTGTAACTCGATACAATTTGTAGGTGGAACAGGCTTATTTTGAATAATAAATCAAGCTCACCTTATATGCAATGGAAGGAAATGAAATACAATGAAAATCTAGAGTCTTTTACTATTTAACAATACTAATGATAAAATTTTCTTTCAACTATTTTTCTCAAAGAAATTCTTCCTACTATTTCCGTAGTTTATTAATAAGTTTTGTTAAATCATCATTCTGGCGGCTACATGTTCTACTATCTTAGATATATGCCCTTTTGATGTGCCAATGTTGAAATGGATTGGATAAATCCATGCGGTGTAAAATTTGGCAGTTTTATTCTTTTTGTAGTCATTCTATGGCTATACTTTTCTTAATTCACATTCTTGCTTTGAAATTTAAAATAGTGTTGGCCTCTCACAAGCAGGCACTGTAGAGCATTATTAAGGCGACACGAGTAAATAGGACAGAAGCATTCTTTTCTAGAAATTCTTCTTCCATTTTAAAACTATTATTGAGTGGAACTAAGTCAAAAGACCAAGTGCAAATAATGGCAATTGAAGCTAAATAATAAATGATGTAATTGTAGATTCAACTTTGCTTTTGGCGATCTTGCACGGGATTGCCTTACCCATACCCACCATCCGTACCCGTAAGAGGCCTGCCCGAATACAACAACTAATCTAATGTATTGATTACTCTGAACTAGTGCCGTGCGGGTAAGCTAATTTTGCTAACACTACTTAAATCTGTACCCACCCGATATTAGTAATTAGTATGAGCGTTAGTGATGCGCGGATATGGGCGCTACTTGATGCTATCCAGCAGGGTTGGCAAATTAAAAGTGTTTTCTATTATCACATCGGGCGTAAAATTGTAGACGTTGAATTTTCCTGTAGATATTGTATTTTGTAATGTAATGTATAATTCCAACGTGCACCCAATTGCCAGCGCAAGATTTTCGTGAAAGCTAAAGCCATAATAGGGAAGCTGCCACCGGAGCTTGGCAAAGTTATCAGCCACGTTGATGTTGCTTGTGCCAAGCTCTGCTTCCACAGAAAGGGGCTAAGGCTTATGGGAAATACTCAGACTGAGCTGTGAAACAGCGTTTGGCATGAAAAACTCAAAAAATTTACCTTTGTTCAACCAGTCATGAAAAAATAAAGCTTGTTCATGGTATTGTTACTTCGTGCAATTACCATCTCCGGAACATACGTCACATCAGACGACTTCTCAGTTTAGAAACAGCTGAAACTCTTGTAAATTCCCTTATTTGTTCTCTCCTCGAAGGACTTCAAAAGGTTCAAAACAACTGTGCTAGAGTAGTATTGATGTTAAGCCGATCATCTCGCATTACCCAAACCTTAAAATAACGCCATTGGTTGCCCGTGAGATATCAACTTGACTACAAAATTGCCCTTTTAACGTGGAAATCTCTAAATGGATGTGCATCCTCATATATAAGCGAGTTGCTTAATCCAAACACCACAGCTAGTCATTCGTCATACCTATGGACTCTGCGTGCTCGAAAGGTTAACTTGGCTTCTGCTGGCGCTCATTCATTTTCAATGGCTCCACCTACCATTTGCCTTACGGACGTGTTCTAATCNCTTCCACAGAAAGGGGCTAAGGCTTATGGGAAATACTCAGACTGAGCTGTGAAACAGCGTTTGGCATGAAAAACTCAAAAAATTTACCTTTGTTCAACCAGTCATGAAAAAATAAAGCTTGTTCATGGTATTGTTACTTCGTGCAATTACCATCTCCGGAACATACGTCACATCAGACGACTTCTCAGTTTAGAAACAGCTGAAACTCTTGTAAATTCCCTTATTTGTTCTCTCCTCGAAGGACTTCAAAAGGTTCAAAACAACTGTGCTAGAGTAGTATTGATGTTAAGCCGATCATCTCGCATTACCCAAACCTTAAAATAACGCCATTGGTTGCCCGTGAGATATCAACTTGACTACAAAATTGCCCTTTTAACGTGGAAATCTCTAAATGGATGTGCATCCTCATATATAAGCGAGTTGCTTAATCCAAACACCACAGCTAGTCATTCGTCATACCTATGGACTCTGCGTGCTCGAAAGGTTAACTTGGCTTCTGCTGGCGCTCATTCATTTTCAATGGCTCCACCTACCATTTGCCTTACGGACGTGTTCTAATCTGATGGCTTTCAAGAAAGCACTGAAGTCACATTACTTTGAAATCGCCTTCAGTTAGTCTTTTTACAATTAGCGCTTTTGAACTTGGAACATTTCGGGATTAAGGCGCTATATAAATGCTTTTGTATTATTATTATTTTCATGTGAAGTCGTTTTTTCTTATTAATTGCTTAGGCGTTTTAAAACACTGTTTTTAATAGAAAAAAAGTTTAAAGCGTTTCTTATTAATAAAAAACAGTTTTTTCCAACCTTGCTATCGAGTGCGGACAGTTATTATAGGGTGTGAGCGGGTACGAGTAAGCTTACTTCAATTCCACATTGTGTATTTTAAATACTTATTTTCAAAACATAAATTATAAATATAATGTTGAAAAAATTGTTTGATGGCAGCAAAAAAATTCATTTTCGGTATTTTGAAGTGCGCTCTATCCTCATTGTAGTAATGGCCACACCCGAACATATTTATTACTAAATTCAAACCCAGTTATATACTGCAAAATATATGTTCATTCAAACTTCAATTTTCAAATTGTCTCACACTAGATTTATGAAAACAACATTAAAATCGCAACTTTTAGCTCATCCTCTCAAACTAATAGAGTTTAAAAATGTTGTTTGGAATTTTTTCTTAAACATAAATGAACTATACATTTTTAATTTGATTTTGCACTGAGAACTTTTCGTCGGTCTTCGTTTATTCAATATACTAATTATAGTGTGTGTTTATGTGTTTCCCACTTTAGCTTCTCGCCTGGACGATTTTTTCACTTTTAAAACCTAGGGGTGGTCCAACAGCAACTTCCCCTCGAAAAATTAATCCTATTGATCATCAAGCAAGGAAACTTGGCAGGACCATAACTTACATATGGCTGAAAGCCAAGAGAACAAAAAATTCGATAGTCTGTTGCTTTTACGTCATAAGTGATGCTTGACATCTCAGCAAATTGACTGCAATACTAAAAATTTTAAAAACCTATTCCAAGACTCAACAACGCAACAACACTAATATTTTGCAGGTTGGTGATAAACAACACTTTGTGAAGGTTGTTTCGATGTTATCCTGACGTGGTTTTCTGAAGGGAATTTATCGATGAAGATAGCAAGAAAAATACGAGCTTTTTAGAATAATTTGTGTATAAATAGAAAAATAATAAAAGTATGATTTTCATTTTTAGGCATTACCACCACCACCAGCTTCATACCCTATCAAGCTTTTTTTATAACTTCTTCGCTAACACAACCAATTTAAATTTTTCATTTATGTCACATCACTTTACTTCAGGTATATTTTCCTGAACTTTTTGAACTTCATGTTACACATTTTATGTTTTTTTCTTTCAAATATATTTTGCCTGTTTAATAGTGTGTCACTTAGCACTGTTTTGCAGTACTTTGTTCACGTTTTCAAGGAAACCTTCACCATCTTACTTTGAAATTGAGTGCGGTAGACAATGTTTTTAGTATCCTGTGCTAAAATTCTGCATAAGGGAATAAAACATACACATAAAATGCTACATACATATAGCTGTTACTATATAGGTATTATTTCATAACCTTAACAATGTATAAAATGTGCGATTCTTTCCTTTTTTACTATTTTTTTATTTGTTCTCATTGCTTATTTTGCCCTATTGAACGTCTAAGCGTCCCATTCTAACATACAAAACAACGTTTCTTTTGCTTCTTTTATCCTGATTTGGAGTTATTTTGTTCAAATTTTTATTACGTTATTGTAAAATATATATTGCTTTTTTATTTTGTAAAATGTTTTTTAGTTCACAACTGTTGATATATATACCGGCTCTAGGTACTATGGGACTTGTATCCACCACCCACACTTTCCAATTTTCTATAGTATACAGCGCTTTTTTATGGAAATCCAGGATAATTCATTTTATCAAAAAATTTTCACATTGTGCATTGAAAAAAGGGGTCTAATTTCTTATGTATGAGTTTTAAGTTTTTCCAAAAAAAAGTTTTGACCCATATCCAGCTCCCCGCCATAGTATCTTGCGCCCGTATATATTTTTTGGTATCCAGCGCCTTGTAGATACTTTAAAATTTTGTATCCAAAGCCCGTATCAGAGCTGCAATCGTGCCTGGTTTTTGGAAGCACGGTCCGGCACCTACGGTTTTTCAAAAATATCTAATTCTAGTAACAAATCAGCCGAATACAAGTGTAATTGTTGTACAGTACTGGAAAAAGAATTCGGGCAACCATGATTTGTCATAAATATTTCTAAGAAATGGACGCCAAGAGTGTCATAGTTATTTTTTAATTAGATTTGTGGTCGCAGAAAGAGGAATTCATCAATGTTGAGACATAATTATCACTGTTTATTTTAAATCTCAAGGAGAAATACTACAATGCTTGTAGTTAGCTAATCTTTTCTTGGAAAATGTATTCGGCCACTTCAGACCAAATCAGAGAATCTGTAATGAATTTCATCAGTTGAGCTTTTTTTCAGTCTATTTATATTGAAAATATTTAATAACACTCTTTCTTCACTATATATGATGCCTGGTTACGTACCTCTTGCCATCTGCGAGTTGATTATCTCCAAACATATGGAAGGAATGAGTCAACGTAATATAGCCCGACTTTTAGAGCAATCTCGAAGTATTGTCGGGGATATAATCAGACATTTCACTTCTGAAAACATCATTGCCCCCAAGCCAAAGTCTGAAGACCAAAGAAGACCTACAAAACCTCCCAATCAGCTCATGTGCTGATGGTCACCTTGTGACAGCAAGAACTGTGCGAAACATGCTGAATAAGAGAAGTACTCAATTGGGACTTTCGTGGCACCCAGAAAGCCATTCTTAACTTCAAAGCAAAGATTACGCCGGGTGAGGTGTGCCAATTTAATGAGAGATAATTCATCTGATCATTGGTCTAATGTTATATTTTCAGAAGAGTCAAGATTTGAGCTATACTCATCGAAAAGAATGTTGATAAAGAGACCAACTGGGCAGAAGTTCAGATTCTTGCCTCAACTTAATCGGGGGACCATGAAGTATGGTGAGAAGTCTGTAAGTGTGGGGTGCAATATGGAAGTGTGGCTTTCACAAGATTGTTCACATCACTGGTAATCTCCTAAGCTCAAAATATGCTCAGATTCTAGAAAATGAACTCTTGCCACTCCTTACAAGTGATCAATATTTTGGCAGGATGGTGCTCCATGTCATACCTCAAAAGAAATGTAAGATTTCCTCCATAATAATGGGGTTGTTATCCTTGCTGACTGGCCTTTCCAATCTCCAGATCTGAACTTTATCGAAAATTTGTGGAAAGAGGTCAAATATCGAATTGGACAGCATACTCTTCACACTGAAGACGAGCTGTGGAGCGCAATAAAGAAAAAATTTAATACAATTCCCAGCAGCTTTAATGATTTTTTGCTTCAAACCCTGATCGCCTTGAATTCGCTCAAAGGGACACCCTACGGAATATTAGAAGAGACAATTTTGTTGCTAAGTGCTTCTATTGCATCAATTATTAATTTATGTATCCTATTTTGAATTTACTTTTTTCGGATTTGTTCATTTGTTAAAATTTTTTCAGGTGGCCAAATACATTTTTCCAATACAAGTTTTGATTAAAAATAAATAGCCAATTGTTATTCTACATATTTTATGGTATTAAACATACAGATTTTCCTTTCTCAATCAAAGTAACACTTAGGCATACTCTATCCAAAAAATGTTCAATATTCAAAATAGCAAGGTGGTCGAATACATATTTTCAGTACTGTATTTTTGTTACCAAATTTGCTGTAAATGTTGTAAAAAAACAACTTTGCTGAAAAATGCATCTTTTCCGCAAGATTCCTAAAACACAAGTATGCATCCGACGTATGATCTGCTTCCATTAATGTAGTTTCTCAAAAATAAACACCAAAATATTCATATTTACTAGAGGTAAACAGTGAAAAACAAAAATCTTTATTTTTGAAAAAGGTTTACATAATCAGTGGCGTACGCAGGGGGGACATAGTGGAATGCCCCTCGTCAGGTTTCCAAATTTGATTTTGACTGGATAAATCAAAAAAAATTTTGTAAAAAATTGAAAAATTTAAAATCTAGTATCGTGAAATGCATTTTTTAGGGTCTATTTTCTCAATATTTTCAAAAATTTTCGCGGGCTTCGCACCGCATTAGGTAATGACGATGATGTCCCCCCCGTAAGAAAATCCTGCGTACGCCCCTGTATATAATGATTACTTTTTCTAAATAAATGTATCCTATTCTAGCAGTACAGTATGAACATTTAAATAAAGGTAACTAATATATTACAATACGTTTACTGCATAGAAAAGCAATGTAATAATTAGAACATAAACTATAAACTTAGAAACATTAAATTACCCGTACTAAATTATTCGATATGTACTAGCAATAGCAGGAATTATATATGGCATAACGTCTAGAACGAAAATACAAATAATGTTGTTGCATTTTAAAAATTCCCGCAATGTGATTTCTAAGAATCATTTGTATTATTAAACATGAACTAGCATTTAATATATTATGAACAGAAAATTGTACTAAGAATAATTGTGAATTTTAGACGCTCGCATATTCCATAGATTTGGGCCAGGGCATGGTAAAGGCCAAGTAAACAAAATTTTAAGCACAGCACGAACAAGGCACGGACCAAGGAACGGCACGGTTGCATCTCTGGCCCGTATATATATATATAT
>CABFPE010000117.1:1229010-1263248 GCA_900660155.1 Hofstenia miamia | reverse complement strand
ATATATATATATATATATATATATATATATACATATATGGAAACTGAGTTACATAAAGACAACCTAATGTAAAGTGTAACAACTGCAAAATGCAAGTATGGATGGATAGTGCTTTAAATCTTTCGATAAAAATTTATGTTCATGTAATTTTAATAAAAATACTAAGATCATTGCATTGAAACAAAATTAATGGTCTTTATTCACTCGTGGAACTAAAAAACATATTTATTTTTAATGGGAATATTTTCCCGCAGTTTACTGTAAATCCACCATACCACCATAAAAAGTACTCGTCACACTAAAAGTTTGAAAGTCTAATGCATTTATACAATTTTAAAAAGAACTCTACATTTTCGCGAACGTTACGAATTTAAAAAGAAAGAGAAATTTTAAATTATTTAATTTTGTAGCATATGATGCGAGTTTGATTCAAGAATTTGTGCGATAAATGTGCTCGCGGCACTATACCATTTCTGGTAAACATTTTGTTCAATATTTTATGGCACTAGCCAACCTAGACATTCGAGTAAACCCTAAATTGTACAAATTCTTTGCTTAATTCCTTAAATATCAACCAATCAGATGTTGGCTTTTAGCTTGACTGCTGCTTACGTATTTCTAATTTCAAACATGCTGACTGTCACACCCTTTGTAATAAGGCAGACGTTTAATTACATGCTGCTTATCTCTCTTTTTCTGTTTATTTGCGATAATGGCTGGTCTATCAATGCTTAAGCAGAAATCTTAAAATGTGTTAATAGCAGTAAATATTTTAATAGATCTACTAGATTTCTGCTCCATTATCCTTCAAGAAATTGCGTTTAATTATGAATAGCTGTCATATAAAACATTTTAGTTAACATATAATTTGCTAATTTTGTAATCGCTGATTTTTGGAATGCTTAAAGCTCATTAGAATACAGAATATGATTTCCTTTACACATTATCTTTGTAGGCATTTAATTGCTTATATTTTTTGCATTGTAGTATACAATTGTGTAAGTTTTTGTGCATTTTCCCATGTGTCATATTTACAGTATGCACCCTTTCACTAAAACATTTCAGTTAATTTATTCTCATTATGAATTAAATTTATATTCGGGAAGTGTTATTACATGATTATAGTGAATGTTGTGGATTAGAGGCAATATCCACGTACGGTTGTTGTGCACTCGATTCGAAAACCCACCAGTGGCTAAATCGTGAAAGAAATTCAAATTTAGAACCTAGTTTTACCCATTTTACCAATGTCGCTTTTCGAAGATATAACAATTGGAAATATTTTTTAATGAGACCCATTTGGGTTTTTAGACTTTCACATATTGATAATTTGGAATTAAAAATAGGAAAATTATGAATTTAAAAATTCAATTAAGCCAACAAGTTTTTGATAGACACTGATAATCGTGCTAACATAGGGTACAAAGGCGGTACAAGGCCTGTATTATAACTTGATGCTGAATCTTTTTATTTGTTCGGCGGGTGTGCATGGCTTTTAGTCGATGGCAACAGCTCAGCCAGTTGAAATTAAAACAATATCATAAACGCTTAAAATGTTCATTTAAAAATATACTAAATATAGCGAGCAAGCTTTTAGATAACACGATGGGATTTTCATTACAATATTAATCCCGCTAAAAAATATAAAAATATCGCGTGAAAACTATAGAGCATATGTGTGATGAATGCTACTTTGTATACCCTATTTTCAGAGTTGCCACACCTTTGAGCTTCGGCTTCATGCCCTAGTTTGTATCTCTACTAGTGATGTGTGGGCAAAGGATTTCTAGTTCCAAACCCACACATCAAAACCTTTTTTCCATACCCATCTGTACCAGATTTTTTACCCGTACTCGGCAGTGAAGTTTCAATTAATTTTCGAACGCAATTCTAAATTAAGATATGCATAATGCGGAAGGAATGCTTGCCCATACTGACTCCTGTGCAATAATGCCTATGCGTACACCCATCCTTGTCCGCGAACAATACCTGTATTATTCTACCCTGCCTTCATAACATTTGTCATGTTGAAAGTGGTGCCTTTTTCGTTCTTCTGAATTTCTCATTTTTATTGAATTCATTTATTAGAAGAAATATTGATTTTAAAAAAACCTCAAAATACATTTAGTTAATTTTTTGCCTTAAGCAATACGTAGTCAACCTGCATTCATAAAAACCCGTTTCTATAGATTTACTATTCTCATTGCTCGAATTTTGAGGCACTTTTGGAAGAAGTCAGTGTCATGGGTTCGGCTTTATTGATTTATTTTGAAAGTCATACAAAATTGATTTAATCTAAAAATGTACTTTCCATGCTAAACACTACCTAAGTTATTTTGTGTTTGGTGAAAGGAAAGATAGAATGTATAACTTAAATTTCTTCGTCTGTTGTATTTGCTTGCAAGCTCATTTTGGGGAATTTCTCTTTAGAAGTAGTGTATTAATTAATCCGTACAAATAAATCTTGGCCTGTTTAATGTTTTATTGTAAATTAATTAAGACGACGTGACCTACACGGACTTGCTTGTCACTGGTCAATCAACGTTTAATTATTTGCGCATCCCCGCTTTTTCTTATATTTTTCTCGTGTTAATTATTATGGAAAATTGCATATAATGGAAGTTGGATTGAATCGTAAGTAGAGAACGTTTTAAAAGTGGGACGTTTAAATGCCTTAACTCCATTTCTAAATGTTCCCCAGTATTCATAAGCATCTAATTGTTTATTTCAAACAATCAAACTCCAGAATGGGGTCATAAATGTGTAATATTTACCAAAATTTTCATTATTATTAATAATTAAAAAATGTTATCATTCCTACTACGTTAGATTCATTCGAAATATTTGTATTTCAACTGTTTCAAAGTATTGATTAACTTTTACTCTAAATTTTATTCTCTAACAAGAATGCGGAGTTCATTTCAACTTTTATAAGTGAATTTATTAATTGAAAATTGAAGAAGGGTTTTTCGTTTTATTTCCTGGAAATTCAACCTCTGTGTGAATTTTTTACAAATGTGTAAATGAACAAATTCATGATAGAAATGACACCTCTATATAGTGCGCACGCTTTATTGTATTAATCCTACATCTATAGTTTAAGCTAGATGTATGCAATTCGTACTTTATAACGACTTGTAAATTTTTCAACTTCAAATCACTTTCATAATTTTTCTCATTTCCCGGGTTTTTTAGTTGAAGTCTATTTGAAAAATTTTCTACACGTATATTCAGCATTTGCAAGGGATTTTACCTTTAAAGATACTTTAAGGTCATTAAAAACCATCAAATTGTTGGTGAATCTTTTAAAACTTGTTTATTCTTATTATTTTGCTTGGAATGCACTGAGCTTGTGTTGCAGGAAAGTGATTTGCAGTTTTCTTGTAATACTAACTTCATCTCATAGTTCATATAGTTAACAATTTTTTTTCAAACATCACATTGTTAGATAGTTTTAAGATGAGAACATGCAAACAAAGTGGGACATATCTATTCCAATATATACGAATTCAATCGTTTATTTAATGTTATTTTTCGAGGATTTTTCATTTTGGAATTATCTTAATTTCTAAAAAAGTTTTGCTTTTAATGGGACCTACTTTACTTTTTTCTCTCGGTCTAGCTTTAAATCGGTTATTCTGCCTCTCAGTTGATGTAGTTGTGGATGGAGTAAGTTGGTGAGATAGTAGAAGAAGAGATGATCGCCTCTAATTAGTGGCTCTGTTTTTAATTACTTTGATTCATTTAAAAATAGATTAGCTATATTTAGCAGCCAATCGATGTGTTTGCGGCGTACATTTTAGTAAAGGACTTCGAATATCCGACTTAAGTGCTCCGCATAACAAAGCAACTTTCTGATAAATTAATGAACGCTGTTTTCCCTATTCACGCATCAATCTCAGCAACACTTAGTTTCATTAAGAAAAAGGGATACGGCGTCAAGTGCTTGTTTAATTGAGTTCTACTCCCAGCTGACAGTTACTGTGTTTTCTTCTCAGGAGGTCTTCTCCTGGCACGTTTTGCTTTCCACGCTTTTATGTCGGGACTTTGCATCTATTAATTAATTTCCAACAATTAGTTGACCTCACTTCGCGCTATTTGTGTTCAAAGAGAAACGCCTTATTTGCAATGCGATTTCTCTTAATTACTGCGTGCAACTTGATTCCTGTGATGACGCATTGACCAATTAGTGGCTATTATAAGCAAATTCCAACTGTTTAATTATCGGAAACATTCTTCTTACTGTTTAATATATTAACTTTTAATTTACTTCATTATGTGAAATTTATTATCTTATATGAATTCATTGGCCCAACTTTCAAATGCCTATTCTCAAACAGTCACGTATTCATTTTGTTTGTTTGACATAATACATCAGTGGGTTAACGTTATCAATTTTAAGCACCTTTCCGACAAACTGCCTTTTATGTTTATAAATGTACTTTTGAAAAAAATTTTTATTCAAGTTTCTCAATCTCGATATTCAATCTTATTAATATAAAAAAGTATCATTCGCTTCTTAATGCTTTCCCATGAGGTGTTGAATATTTTTGGTAAATTTTGTGAGGATCCAAATGTCTTTATATAATTCTTTCAATTTGGTTTGAGTAATGTACAGTTCTTAGAGCATAATTCTTACAGCAGCATATAAAATTGCAATTTCCAAATTCCCAAAAAGGAAAAAAAATGACAACTGCAATTTTTAAACTAAATTCAAATTTAACATGATTATATTGAGGAGTGAGGAGTTGATATATTAACATCAATCATTTTCTGATGGGGGAAACAGCAATTCATTGGTGTTACTTAACGTGTTGGATCTTTTTTCAAATCAAGCGGTGATTAACATCACTACTGTTTTAATTATAGTCTTTGTAGACAGACCTTTTTAATGTGAAGCAAGGTTGTCCTTCCTAAAGCAGGACGTCCTAGCAGCATATCACACAATCTTTGGTCATCAGAAGAAAATAAACGTTGGTTTTTATCTAACTTTAAGGTTTAAAACGTAATTTATTATAATTCAACTAAATCTCCAGGCTTGTGCTTCTTACGTTTTGAACATTGTTGACAGTCGTTTTGATTAAAAGTACTACTAATTCTTATAAAACAAGCATTATTTCTTGCTAAGAATTCTGTGTTTCAAATTTTATTATAATTTTAGTGTTGCAATATAATAGACGATGTCATTAAGTAATTTTGCCTCTACACCATTGAACTATAAGCAGTAGCACCCGCTTTACTTAGAAATAATTTTACAATGGAGTCATTGAAATATGGATGGAAATTCCTTGTAATAATTTTTGTTGAGCATAAACGCTGTTCTGGATTGATATTATTAACTTCTTGCTTGTCGAGGGAAGGAATTTTATCTCCATCCTAAATTGTTAATTATCAGAACGCAAAATGCAGGATGAATTAATATTTTCTGCGCTGCACATTTTATTTTCTCGCACCTTCTTGGTCAGTTATGTGTCAATTCGGCTTAAGAATTCAGTCAAAATCTAAGGGTCAACGTTTTTATCCCGAAAATGTGTATTTTGATTTTGCGACATCTGAACTGATGAAATCGTTGTAGTCATTGCGTTGTTTTATTTGGGAAATTTCTTCAAATGTTTTATATCACTGAAATGTTTTGAGTCGGAACGACAGCGTTAAATACGCCTTAATAAAAAATACACTTTCCAGAATTCGTTTTCTTCTGGTAAATTTCGAATTTCACCCATGCTTCACAAGCTGCAGTGAACATTTATTGGAACGGTTTTCTATCATAATTTCTTGATGAGGTTAAAAGCAAAATATTACAAAATTGTCTGAAAAAACTATTAGATGTGTATAAGAGACTTCGACATCCTATATTTTTGTTGATCTTAAAATTATTAAGTTATGAATAAAACTCTCCAATTTGAAGCATTGGCTTAATTTATTTGCGGCTTGCCTCGAATTCGTTTGAATGATGAACAAATTTATTAGTGTTTGAATATCCCATTTATAATCTCTAATGACAGTTTTAGCTTAGTAAACGTATGGATATTTTCTATAGTGAAGGGATTTTAGGATCCTTATACATAATCAGAGAAATGGATATCTAAGCTATCGTTTGCCCTAGCTTGCAGCATTTTTTCAATGTCCTGCCAAACTTATATAGCAAAGATACAGACAGGTTGAAGTACTCGAACGAAATGATCGTAGACAAAGAGCAAGTAAACTCAGTCTTCTAATTATTAAAAGTAGACTAAAAGTTTTGCAATTTTATTTCTTTTTATCAAAACTACTAACAGGCCAGGTTGATTGCTAATAACTGGATTTTATTTCTTTTAAACTCAATTTTCAGTGTGCTAATAATTAAAGTTTAGAATAATGATTTATTCACTTAACATGTTGCAAACTTTTAAATGATCTACAGTGTCTGACATTTTTAGTTAAGAAATCAACTGTATCACAAAACCGAATTCACTCAGGATTTCTTCCAAGATTACCTAACACCGCGCTATAATATAATGACTTGGAAAGTAGAAATACGTATATTACATTCCACAAACTTTTTTAAATATGAAACACTTTAATTTTTTATATAATCACGGGTCAATTTCTATGTAAGATTTGAACTTTTTGCATGTAAAACAAGCATTTGAATGAAAAAAGTGTTTGCAAGCAACATTACGCTCACACTAGTATCTCATTTTTCACAACAAATTAATAAGTTGAACAACAAGTTTTTCATTTTATGTAAATTACAATGATTGGAGGCCTTTAGGTTAATAATCTTACACACATTCTTGCAAGATGTAGATTTTTTGTTTTCTAGGGCCTGTGGAAAACGGGTACGGAACTGTGTTGGTCGGTCCGAAAAGGCTTTAAGTTGTTCGACATTTTGACTGTGTTTTTTGTGGGTGCCAAACAATTGATGCGTACCTAGCCGCCTTTTCCGTCTTGTTTCCAATATTTTTGGTTAAAATATTATATTTAATAAAAATTAATGCGAGGAATGGATCGAATTGAGATGTCCATTCTTGCAAAATATTAGGACCTTTGTTATAAGAGCCCAGAAATGTTTGGTAGGGGCAAAACTTTTAAAATATGGATGCGATTTGTAAGTGTTTAATTGAGATCCTGTAGTCATGCCCTGATTTGTACACGCGTTTTTCTGAGGGACAGTAGTCCTCTTATATTATTCTATAATTCTGTCTTTTGATTTAATTGCTATTTTCAAATTTTAGGTATTTTGATTAAATATGTTTAAATAATTTAATTGTAACATAAATTGTACATTGGAAGATAAATTGCAGTTAATGCGCAGATAAATTTAAAATGACTAATTTTATTATTAATAGAAGGAAAGATTTCCATGTGAACTTGAATGAAAAATTTGCCTTCAAGCGATCTTTATCCTAAGATTGTCCGGTGTGATTTTAAAGATTGAAAACATCTTATGGACACTTTCCAGGAATACTCTCCATGCATATTAAGAAATTTGTAAGTCTCCGGACATTGATAGATCTATTGATGAATATGCTCCTATGAAGAACATTTGTGATAAAACTTCTTCCTGTTCCGGAAGTATTTGAAAAGACTAAAATTTTTCAGTGTTAATCTAAAATAATCAGCAGACTAAAAGCCTATGGAAATAACAAAAGCTTCTGCTCGTCTTTTCCATTTGATAGACCACCTAGCCCTCCTGAGGTGCGCGTGAACGAAGTCAGAGATTGTGACTCCAAAAATTTTGGATTTCTTTATTAGTTCATAAGATATGAGCATTTATAGATTTAATAAAAATTTCTGGAGGAGCGCTTGGGATAAATAAAATGCTTTTGCTAAAAATTTCTGCATGACATAATACTCTCCAGTTAAGCATTCGTTGTTTTCTAACATCTAGTTTCCACCAATGTTCCACTTGATTGACGAGTCCTATCCCCTTCTCTGCCAACCTATAAGATCAGAATATTCTGGGTATGCTGCAAGTTAGAATTGTACTGCAGTTTTACAGTGAATTCTATTTGAGAAATGTTGAGAAAATTTAACTTGTTTGTTTAATATTTTGACTAAATAGCATGAGTAGTTTTGGTTATAAATAAACTAGAAAATTGTGGTTTAAGAAAACAATTCTTTAGAAAAAATATCATTCATCAGAATTTTATTCAAAGTCTAATGAAAAGATAATATTAGTGTATTTAGCATGTCTCATTAACGTGTAAAATGAGACCCGCGGTTTTTTCATTTTTATTTGAAGAATTTGTATTGATAATGGAAAAATGATACTCTGAAATCATATTATTAACGGCGGTTAGCGTCAGTGGAGACTTTGCCACGTTTTAAGTAAACAAAATCTAACTGATTTGTTATTACTTTAGCACATCCGGATGGCAATGATAATTAAATTAATATGAGATTAATGACTGTTTTTGTGTGTATAAGGGTACACATCTTAGACTTACTTTGATCAAGGGCGCTTCATTAAATAAAACAGTTGTTTAATTGTTTAATAGTTATTAGCTGTTCCATTGAGAAACCAGCTGACAACAGCTTTTTCTTTATCATGGCCTCCAATTCATAAAACAAGTGCTTCCTTAATTGATTTGAGTCGCTCCACACTTTTATTCTATAAAGTTAACGAATGCCCATGCCTTGATATCATTGCTTATCGTTTACAAACAGGGTGGTTTTTAATTTTTTTTCCCAATCTATTGAATTTTAAGGAAAGTTAATTTCATGAGTTGTTCATTCGAAATTTCATAACCAACTTTGTACCGACAAAGTAGCAAAACTTGCGTTTTACTGTACATGTATGAAACGAGAAATGAATGTTAAGATATTTAACAAAATTCAATTATATGTGCTTTCATCAAAAGACATCTAATAATTATTTTCTCAGTGTGTTCCGTTTATCATTGGTCACCACCCTGTTAAATATTAGCGTTTTGGAACATATTTTTCAAATGTTTTGTCATTGCAGTCAATTTGCAAATGTCAGCGCTTATTATGACGCCAGATCACCAGAATATCATTTTTTGTTCTCTTAGTATTCTGTAATATGTAAGCAATAGCCCTGCCAAGTTTCGCTACTTGTTGGTGAATAGTGAATAAACTTGTAGCAGATCCTCGATATTAAAAGTCAGAAAAAAGTCCAAGACCCAGCCGAGATAGGATTAAAATAATTGTGACTTTTTTCTTAGTTGTGTATTAAGGCGGGGACTGACACTACAATGGTGCCTGATCCCGTCGTGCTCATGGCAAAATAGGTTGCATATTAATTTCGCAAATAATTTGTGGTATTAAATAATACTAATATTTCTTTTTTCTTTTGCAAGAAAGCGGGAACAAGAAACAAGAGTTTTATTACTTTAACCCTGAGGCAAACGACGACTGTTTTTAAGAATGATGAGGTCCACTTGATATTCGTTTTTATGATAGCTGTTGTGCTTTGTCAAACACATAACTGTATATTGCATGTTTCTGTGAAATTTAAATAAACTCGTCATTTCAATCGGTACTTTTTATATTCTCTATCCACGACTGTATGTCAAAGCATAGACTTCTAAATTATTTGGTATTTAGAAGTCTATGACCAACGTTTCTACCGACGTGGTTGTGATTGTCAAATATATTAATATTTAATTTTTAAGTTGCAAAGCAAGCAAAGAATTTGTGTGTATGCTTCTTCAATTCAAGGTCTTGTTTTTGGAACTAGCTTTGCTTATTTGGGTTTTAACTGATTTTAGAAGAACCAATCTGTACCTTAGTTATTCAAGCAATCTACCATATGTTCACATATTTTTCCTCCAACTACAAACATTGCATTTAAATAGATTTGACTTAAAAAAATCTTTCAAGTTTATGTAACATGTAACTTTTAGAAAATTTTCGCGCAACCCTACATGTATATTGATTAAAGCTGATTTTTCTACATGCTATACGTAATGCGTTATTGTTTATGATATCTGATGTCGAGATTCTCATTTAGAAAAATTATTTAGTTAAAATTGAAAATTTAAATGTCCCTTTATTCCTCTAACATGTAATAGCTCTGTCTACCTTAATCTGAGCCGCTGACACTTTTTATCTTAAAATTATGTAACTGTTGTTAATTAACAATGAACAAAGAAAAATACTATCTCTTCCGGTTGTCCAAGGTGGACTGGGTATCTGCGATCCAAGTGAAAAAGCTCAGAGATTGAACATCAATTCCTTGGAACTCATCAAAAGCTTAAAAGAAGCCATCCTCCAAAAGGCCGATACATTCAACATTGATAACACCACAGTTAAGTCCACCATCAGATGTCGAAATCAGGAATATAATAAACGTTTAAAGACACAAGTGATTCAAACTTGCAACGACTAGACCAGACGATCGTTGGCATTGTTCGAACCGAAAGGCATCTCGTCCTGGCTCATCACTAACTCCTCTAAGGAACATGGTTTCTACTTTAACAGAGATGAGTTTAGTGACGCAATTAGCTTGCGATCCGACTGGCCTATACAAAAGATGGCAAAATACTGTGAATGTGGTCAGCCTAAGGACATCGACCACGCTCTCACATGTAAGCTAGAAGGATTCACCATAATGAGATACAATGCGGTCCGGGATCTAGAGGCAGAGTTCCTGTCAGAAATCTCCAAGGACGTGGAAATCGAACCACACCTGATTGAACTGACCCCCGAGGAGATGAACCAAATGAGTGGCAACACTGAGGCAAGTGCTCGACTGGATATTTCTTGTCGTTCATTCTGGGCTCCTCTACAGAAATCGATGTTCGATGTGAGAATTACCCATCCAAATGCCCCATCCTATCGGAACAGAAATGTTGAGAAAATACTGGAAGAACATGAGAGAGCTAAAAAGGCGGCTTATCAAGAGCGCGTACAGCATGTAGAACACTCTTCATTCACACCCCTGGTCTTTCCTGCAAATGGTGCAATGGGTGAAGAGGCTGGCAGGTTCCACTCAGTGCTTGCTGAAAAACTCAACGCAAAGACCAATTGCTCGTATGTGGAAGCGATAACATATATACGAAATCGGCTATCTTTTACTATTCTACGTTATGCTCGTATAGCGCTTCATGGGAAAAGGAAAAAGTTCTACTACAAATCATTCCCAATCGGGGACATTGACATCAATATCATATGATTACATTTCATCATTTCTATTCTTGTTTATCATTCCATTGGTTTACTCTACCGTTAATCATCTTTACTCTGGATTACCTTCTTGTTGTCCTTAAGTCTTTGGAGCTTTTGTACATGTTGGTACATTATTTAAGAAAAGGCCAAGATGCACTGAGGCATTCTTACACCAGATGAAGGAAGAAATTGACAATAACCTCAACCGACAAGTAGACGAAGAGCAATTCTTACAGTTGCTGAGTGCAATTTGTAAATATGTATTAATTCATTGTTACATTATTTCATTAATAAACTGTTTATTTAATTAACGGTAGTCAAACATACAACAGGGAATAGTTATTAATAATTTGAATACTTTCTTAATTCTAAGCATTCTATTAAGATTCAGAGCGCGACATTTTTAATGTAAAAATTACTATAATTGCCGTTTAAATATGACTTAACAAACGTATATAGGAAAAAATGTCTGCCGTGCAAACGTGGCCTTGTATGTCAGCTCTGACATGAAGATCTTAACAGATTTTTTTAGTTCCACCTATCAGGAAGTGATTATAAGATTATAATACTATGACTTTCATAGTACACTTATTATATACTTTATTGAACCCACTTTGATTACCTTTCATTAGGTTGCCAATGTGTGAATGTTTTTCCGGATTTGCTATAAAAATGTTTTTACTCTTCCTCCGATACGAGTGAGTTATGTCAAAGTATGCTTTAATAAGATTTCCTAAAAGTTGTTGATCTTTGCTGTGTGAACATCGGCCAGATTGTTTTACTAAAGTTGTAATAAACAGCTGGTTAGTAATGGCTTTTTTATGTTTTTACAATACATAGTTGGTTAAGTGAAGTCTGAATTTTAACAGAGAGAAATGACGTTTGCTGTACATAAAGTTTTAATTTTATCAGACAAATTTAGTTTTCTCTGCGTAAAACCAGACAAAAACTTATAGACACAATGTCCAGTTACTTTCGTTGAAGACAAACACCGTCTCGACCTTTATTTCCGGTAATGTTGCAGTTCTCTGTTTTTTTCTCCATGTAGTGGTCAGAAATAATAAGCGATGGTTTGTTTGAAAGGAAATGCATTCTGCCATCCATCTATGAGTTACATTTTAATTAAAATTAATGGCATCCTTTTCTCACTTTAATTATCAAAGACCATGAATTTCAAACAATCACTCTGGAAAAGCAATTTCGACTTAGTTCTAATTCAATTCATACTCCCTTATTCCGTTACTTTCTTCACGCCTCCTGTGTACTTCTTCCAACTCATACCGCCAATGCCTCAGGTTTAGACTTGGTGGGTACTCTGCAGTGAATTTCATTGCTTTTGCCAGTGTAATTAAAACGTTTGTATTGAAATTTATCCAAAATAACTATGCAGCTTGCAATCATTCATTCGGGGTTTCAAAGTGATTTTCTCATTATTCCTGTGAATTCTTTGTCTTTGTTTTTGGCTAATACAATACATGTATCTTTAAATTTTAGTTGCATCAATTTATTCGATATCGAGATTGGATGTTATACTAACTCTTTAAGGTCTTTTATTCAATGCAGTGCCTATGCAATATTGGGAGCTAGAGATGTTAGACCGACCCTTGTCGTTCGATTTCAACCCACTATGGATCATTTTCATCCCGTGATCATTTTAGTAATATTATTGGTTTTATCGGTGTATTTGTCAATCCGCAAGCCTAAAAAATATAGATAATTATCATTATAGCTAAATACGTACATCAGACACTATCAAAAATGAATAGAAAGATGTTCACAAAAGCATCTGAGTTGACATGAGAAAATGCTTCTTATTGATGGCCTTTTTTTAGCAAAACTGCTATTACATCTCTGATTGAGTGCATCGTATCAATTTAAAAAATAGTTTTCGATACATCCATGGATCTCAACGATGTTTACATTTTTGTTTACACAAATGTAAACATCGCAGAGATCCATGATACTTCTCTTCTACGGATTCAATTATTTCTTTGAGATGAGTAACCAAATTAATGTTTTTGTCCATTTATTTTAAAGTTTCATATTCCAGTTTCATTTCTTTATAATTTGCTTCTTGTAAGAGTAAATAATTCTCATTTGTTTGGAATTAAGGCAGGAGATGAATGCGATGGGTGATAAGAATATTACTGGAACAGTTTTTCAGGGGTTCAAGCAAACAATCAATTATTTGTTAAACAATTAATTAAATTGATGTTGCCTATCTGAAAATCAATCAATTGCAATTAATTGTTAACAGGTTAGAACAGAGTTCTTTGTTGTAAAACGGTGCATTTAGTTTGAGAAAAATTTCTTCCTCAACATATTCTGGTGACAAAGATTGGCGGCGATCCAAAAACACCATTTTTGCTGTAGAAAATAACTATACCACCAGGTTAGAAGTTGGCGCACAAATACAATTCACTCTTATCTTGTTTCAGGATCAGTGATGAAAAGTCGTCTACGTCAATTCGTGACAAGTTTTCTGTTTAAACAACAAAATAGAAGCTGAATTTTTTTCTTCAACGGAATAAGAGTCAGACTCTTTATTCTGGATTTTCGGGGTGGCCGCCTCGAATTCTTTAGAATTAACAATATCAATATCAGACCTGACGTATTTGGCCATATCTGAGTAGTCCAGGGTATTATCAAAGAGTGACCAAACATCGACAATACTCACGGCATCCCATTGGAAGGATTTCTGAATTGAGTTGAATTTCACAAGGTGTGTCCGGAGCTCAGATATATCTGCACCCTCTTCTGGAGTTGTCAGGAAGTCTATTAAGCTCCCACACAACCTGCTGCATTTCAATAAAATGTGTCAAGCTAATAGCTCCCCCAGCATGCAATTAATTGCAATTAATTGGTAAAAATAGTCAATTAATTGTTAATTGGTAGCTACGGAAACTAATAATTGAATTGCATCATTTAGTATATTATTATTCTTTCGTATGTACAAAAATTGATAAAAATTTGCAGTTATATACAAAAGTTAATGAAGTCTTTGAAAATAAATGTACATACATCCATATACATGTATATATATATATCAATGCATGTATATATATATATACATGTATATGTATGTATGTACACGATATCTATTGGTAAACTTAACGAGATAGAAGCAAAATATTCGTAAGTACCGGCATATGCATTAGCTTATGACTTTGCATTTCAACCTCATGGCTTTATTTTGTATATTACAGTTAACTGGTTTTATAGTGATTCGCCCTCTTTCTCTGAAAAGATACAATCTGTGATACTGAATACCTCAATTGTGACATAGAATTTAAATTAGAGACTATTTGATTGTCAAATTCGAGTTTGGAATCAATGTTTTTCTTAATTCATTAATATGTCAATATGACGCAAAAAATATAATTGCTAAATTTTATTTTAAAAATTTTGTCTTGACCTTAAATGTATAGATGGGCTGCCAAAATGCAATTACTACCATTATTTCACAAATCACAAATTGATATTGATTACATTTTTTATGTAATGCCTATTCTTGCTTAATTATAAACGGATTTGCTTATTAAAAACCGATGTTTTCTTCTCTTAATTGCGTGTTGACATTGTTCTAATTAGCCAAGGCGGCAGTATCAATTACGCTTTGGAAAATCTGGTATTCAATTTCCCATATTCGATTGCATTAATTATAAATCTTCTACTTTTAAAATCAATATAACAATCTCCCATTTTGCGTTAATTGCCCAATTCGGAAATTTGACACGTGACTTAATCGCCATTTGCCGAAATCCGTTAGCCAATCAGATTACGTGCTACTCAAAGCGGCACTTTTAGTGGATAGCGCCGTTAAATGACAGTTTTTTTAACTTTTAATTTGTTTTTTCTAACTAGCCTGTGAAAGAGTCGCATTAATTGCTTTTGCAAGTGTGGAAATCTATTATACGTTGCAAATTTCAAAATTCAAACTGGTAAGTTTTCCTTGTTTTATATTTCATTCATGAAATTATGAAACGTTTACCATTTTCTAATTTACTTCAATCTTTGGTAGTGTCATCATTTTAGTAGGGCTTTTATTACCGTTTGAATTTCTATGGTCTATTTACCTGATTCGACCACCATTTCTAGCGAATATTAAGCTTTTTTGAATCTCAATCACTATATGTACCCAGTCTTCGTTCGCGGAACCCTCCGTGGATTCTAGTCCCCATTTTTTATTATTGATTTTTACTCTGTTTGATTTTTACAGAACTATATCATACTCTACAGGACAAAATACTTTTTAAAAAGAATGAATTAATTGTAGTTTGCACATAACAATATCATAGCTCACTAGTAAACTTATGTTTTGGTCCTTTCATGCGACCTTCATGTTTAATGAGTTAAGCAAGCACACATCAATACATACATTATTGGATTGTTCATGCAATTAATTGGTTTTCTTCTCCAATGACTTACGTTTCAGTTATCTCTAAGAACATATGATGAACCATAACTATTTTTCATTTTGGAAATTGTTTGCAACAACTATATAATTTTTTGTTGGCTGACATCACTTTTTATCTTACTGTGTCTTAACGCATTCAATTATTAGCGATTCACTAGAATTGTAGGATATTTTTAAAAAGGGGCTAAATATCTGTGGCTCAATATATATATATATATATATATATATATATATATATATATATATATATTTCTTTTTTTTTAATGTTTCGTCTCATCAAGAAGAAATAGTTTGAATAAATTTGGTGTGAATTTGAGTTTTACTAAAAATGTAGTTGTTGATCCGAAGTGGTTTTTAATAGTTTGTAAATATCACAAATGTTGAATATGTTGTAATTGGAGTTTAAGATGAAAACAAGATGAAATACATTTGCAAAGTTTGAGTGGACTCCTTTCTATTGGTCACTATTTTTGTAAGTTCAATTCTGAGCAAAACTGCTTTATGTCGATGTCATTTTTGTTTAGCACACTTGACAGGAATTTCAATAACTTAAATGCAATTACACCTCAAATTTATTTGTAATTACTTCATCCGTGAGGTTTATTAAACATATTGTTCTATGGAAATTCATTATCATCTTTATTTTAATAATACTAAATTATTCTTGTAAAAAAGCTCATTCAAACAAATTCTCTACTTTCACAATTCCTAAGTTTTTTCCAAAATTTTCTTACTTTTTTTTTCAATTATTTGTATAAAAATATAATTAATAACATCCGTGCGAAATGCAGACACTTATGTTAATAACATTATTTATTTCTGCATAAAAATCATAGTTTATTTGGATTTTTGACAGAGCTTGATTATCTTAAACTTTATTACTTTTATAACACATTTCAATCACACTCGTTTCCCAAATCAAGACATTTTATGTTACTTGACGTTGAGAAATTATTTTATGTTTGTGTATGGATGTTTGCTTCCCCATAAAAACAGTTTTACATGTAAAGTGTTTTTTACTTTTGTTCAAATTCTTAGATGTTTTTGCCTGCAGAATGTTCTATAATTTGAAATTTACACCATTCTGATTTCACTGTATTATTGTATGTTCCAACTATCGCATTATTTTTTGCTCCAAGGAATTCATCTTCTATTTTTTTTTATGTATACATATACAAGTATATATGTATATATAAATGTATATGTATAGGCCACATATACGGAGTGGATAAGGACATTAAAATAGGTTTAGAGTAAGAAATTTAAGATTGGTGATTCTCTTTAATTTCCAGACGAATGATTGAATTTCAGTTTGTTTAAAAGATTTTGTAAATTATTTGCTGAACTTTGAGTTGTCTTACGTAAATGAATATTTGGACGAGACTGATGGATAACTTGTTCCTATCAATCAGTGAATTAAATGGGCGAAGGGCAATGCGAATATTCTCTTTTTGCTGCCTGACCCAGAAAGCGAGGACAGATTGACCTGCTTTTATTATATATTGGGAGAGTTGGTCGCTTTGTTTTCTGTCAGTAATTGGGTAACCTTGCCAAACGGGCTACCGGACAACAGCAACTAATTAGCCAATAACTCTACGGATGCGCCAATGTACACCACTTCCTCTTCAAACAACAGTTAAATGAATCAGTTACAACGTCCACCCGTCACTTGCATTGATTTGCGTTTATTATGCGCTCAGCTTTCTCTCATATATAGTTTTTCCCAGTTTATGACGTCTTAATTTTTATCAGTTATGTTCTTAATCTTATCCAAAGCTTTAACCCTGTTTTTCAAATGATAATTCTAGGAATTTAGCAACTTTTCAAAACGATATGAGTTAGGACTGCTTTTAGATACCGCCTTCATCATATCGTCTTTCGATGTAGAGAATGTTTCATTATCGATTTTTTAAGTGTTAATTTGTAATTTCATGTAAATCACTCACTTTTCAATTCCTGTCTATACACTGTTAATGATTGAAAACATGTGTTAATTAGAGTTTAAATTTAGTCTTACACCATCCATATTTAATGCTTAATACTTGTATCTAATGAAAGTACGGTCTACACACTTTTAATCGACTTTTGTAAATTTTATCCTGATTAGTGTACCAACGCGGCTACTTTCCCAACAATGTGACTTTAATTTTAGTTTTGCAAGTGATTTTTATTTTTGGTAGACTATATATATTTGGCATTTTCAGGCTGTCTAGGGATTGGAATACAGATCGGAGGGGGCAGCAGCTGTTGACTGGGCCCCGTAGTGCCCGCAGGGGACAACACAGATTCGCCGCCCAATTGCGCTCTGCGGGACATTTCGTAGCAGACGAGTTTTATTTATATCTTCCAATACGAATCAATCACATCCTTCTCACTCCACACTTGTTTATGAATCGCAATTATCTGCCCATAAAGTGTGTTAGATACCCTCACATCAATTATCACTCTGTCTCTAATTTGCCATTAAACTCTTAACTACCTATCTACGCTCTCCTGTTACTTTATGTAGAAAACATCACTAAAATACGTATGTCCACTAGCTTCGTTACACAAGTAAAGATTTTTATTACTGCCCTTACACTTCTCAATCATTTACTAGTTTATTTATAAGAAATAACAAGCATATCCATGCGAGCATCGTTGTGTAACCCTTGTAACAGTATCCCTGTTGCACTATAGTTGTCATTCGTTTTTACCAATGCTTATTTAAGTTCATTGTATACTACTAATGCTTATTAGTTATAAACTTGTGAAACTCTCATATCGCAACGGTCAACGTTCAATATTTACACATATACATTGTTGTTGCTAATTTGTTTACTTAAAGTCTGTATTTGTAGATCATATGAACACACCAATCGCACCCATCGCAGATCACACTAACTACAAGGATGTCGGTGAAAAGCCTCCCAAGGTTCTCGTCTGCATCACTTGCTATCAGCCTTGTGAAACAGCTTGGGATCTGGTGCGACATGCTCGCGTTATTCATAATTATCCGCTATACATGGATCCGCCGCCTACTCTTGCTCTTCAATACCTCACAAATGAATCACTTCAAGACTTGAAAAAAGTCACACAGCCTCCATTCAATGACGAAGATATAAAGCCTGAAAAAGTAAGCTTTCTTCAACGCTTTTTACAAGTACTTAAATTTTTTATTAGTTTTTTTTATTACACAAGATGGCGTTAGAAATGCGTTGTTTTTAATAAATTTAGAGTGTTCACCAAACTGTTGACATGTACAAAAGTTGACACTTATTGCAGATGCGTTTGTCAATAACTAATTCATTTTAGAGTTTGCTTGTAATGTAACAGCCTGTTCTGTGTACATACTTAATTAACTATTTAACCAAAATCGATTATTAATTAAACATAAATATTGCATGCTTCAATTTATTACATTCGTTCTTACTTTTAAGTATTATTAAATCATCTGAGTGGCATATGGAGTTAAATTCAATACCATATATAGGTTTAGAGTTAGTATTGAAGATTTGAAATGTTGCTATTTTTGTGGCATAGGTTAGGCAAGATTTTGAAAAAATACCCCCTTTTATAATTATAAGTAAAAGCGTAAACTAGCATCCTAAGTGTTAGCTGCTACTATCTGTGTACACGTCTCTTAGTGATTTACAGTTTAGTTGTCTTTCGAAAGACAGACGTTTATAATTTCACTAAATTTGGCTCTCGTCTGCTGAAATCGCATGTCAATTGATCGGTGTAGACACCACATGTATTAAATTGACATTTATGTATTACTCTATGTACACAGGCCTTGTTCAGGCAGCCAAATGATTTTGTGTTTTTAGCAAACACTCCCATCCCCTCGCCTGCCGCCTGCTGCTGCATCGCCTCCGCTGGGTAATTTGTTTTTAAATATCTTTTATGAATTGTCCACTTGTGTTAATTGCATTTTCGCTCTCAATTGCTAATTAATTGCTTCTTTGTGAGAAAGCTTTCGCTTAATTATGTTCTTTGTCTTTTGGGAATATTCCACATTATATTTTCTTGTTAACAATTCGCTGCCACAATCACAATTCACCAATTTCCATTTCAGTATATGCAATTACATCAACGCATGAGAGGTCCAAAGAAGGACATGTTTTATAGTTATTAGATCCTGGCTTTAATTAACCACTATCTTAAAATGTTTCCTAACATCTGCTGGGGCACGTTTCTACCAACTAAATTTTCTTCTGAACTTCATTTGAGTAAAAACTATTCAAATGCGAGTGATTTTTGCAAATTTTTTATTTTAAAAAGCAACTTACGTAACAAGCATTTTTTGCAAGGAGTCATATGTTATATTAAATGGTCATTTAATTTGTTTCTCTTTCGAAAACATTTTTAGAGTGGAAAGTTTTGTTTAGATATAGTCGTTGGTGAGAATTATGTATTTTTAAAGTTTTGTTTTAACTTTTTTCTTCTCAAGAATTTATTGTTACTTGTTTGTACAGGTGAAAGACTTGTTAAACACTAGACATAATGCATCTAAGAGACCTAAATTGCTACGTTCTTACTCATAAATGTCAGATTTAATTGAATGGTCATTATTACTAGTCGTGTAAGATTCACACATTAATGTCATTACATGCCAGTTTTTGGCGCAATTATTGCACTTTTGTCTCTTGAGTATTATTCACACACATCATCAACATAATGCTGCCCTTTTTCCACACGGCTTTGAATTTTCCTAAGATTAACAAAAAATCGTGTTTGTTGATTGAAGCGCAGAATTTTTTTGTTAAAATTTGTGCATTCGAATTTTTTCCGTTTTAGGAGTATTTTGACACTCATTTTTTCTGAAATCAGACTTAGCCTTGCCATCCTTGATTTCCTTCATTATGTTTATGAAGATTTCATACAAATTTTGTGAGGCTTAAGTGCAATCTTTTACAAGCATCGACATTGATTTTGTTTTGAAATAAAGATTTTTTATATTGTTATTCATCTGTGTGTATGAGTTAATTAAACTCTGTGTTAGGAGCTTTAATAGCGTTATATTTTAGTATAACCGATTAGCATCTATCTATAGCTGTTTGCTTATGCTGAGTTGTACGTATATTGAATTTCTGATTTAGGTCTGCGTCGTTGTAACCACTGCAAGAAATCATTCCGTTTCCTCAGCCAGTTAATTCGCCATAAAATTCTTCATTCTAAAAGTTCTTCATTAAAAAAATTCAGTCGTTCTCTCAAGAAAGTCCGCAGAATTGCGAAGACAACTTCTAAGAAAATGGACGCGTGTACCGATGTCCTAAACAATAACAACGGTAAGACACACATTCACATTTTCCAATTGTGTTCTGTGAACTATTAGTTTCCACTTCACTAATCTTCTAGAATAATAAGATTTTCCTTCTTCATAAAGATTTTATTAATCATAGAATGAGCTATTTATTCAAAATCATTCATTGTTAAGGAGCACGACTCTAGAGACTTTAAACATGTTGCATTTTTCACCTTATAAAGATTAATGAAATTCAGGAACGTAAATGACCCATATCAAAACTTTAAAGTGTGAAATTTTCAAATCATCCATCTTATGTTCCCATGCAGTCTATTTTACAAGCAACGAAATTGAAAATCTTATTTTTCACTTGAACGTAAGAATACTCACATGAAGGGAAACTTGCAATTAAGATATGAACTTGGTGAATTGGTTTTGGTTTGATAATCTTAAGGATCATGTTAAGATTTGAAATTCTTATTAAGTTATATTTAGAAATGGAGTTTGACAAAACCTCGTCATTCAAGCTTGATTATGTTCTTGGCACAAAGAGACCGCTCTCCCCAATCAACTGTGAAGTTCCAACCACAAAAAGATCTAAAAGCGTTAATGAAAACAGTAGTGATTGTGGTCTTGACTCTCCAACACCAAGCAATCTTTCTTCTCCAGGTGATCTCTCCACTCCAAAACGCCGAGCCCGATCTGGCTTGGAAAAATTTTACACTACCTGCCTTACGGAACGAGAACCCGATGTCAAACAGGAGAGCATTTTCAAACGTTGGTTCGCTGATGACCCCACTCCTAGTTTTAAGCGTGATTCTGTTTTTGATGATTCCAAGTGTGGTAACACAAAAGTCCCACAAGCACGTGTCGCTCCAGTTCGTATGCAGACTCCTTACGCTCAGTTCGCAACAACACTATTAGAGCGTCAGCATCAGCAGTATTTAAAAAGTCTGTACCAAGCCAGACAATTTGCTTCCGCGCGTGCTGTGCCACCTTTTCTGCACTCCCGCCTAATCACATCCTGCTTGACCAGGCCCGATTTCGACCGAGCAATGCGAGCTGCACAGCTAATTAACAATGGTGGTTTACCCGTGATGCAATCGAATTTCATTCCAATGCAAGACATTCAGACTCCACCAGTTCCCAATTGTTACGGCTTTGCACCTCAGCGTAGATCAAATACCAACGATGGCTCTTTTGCTCCAAAAACAGTCTCTTCTGATTTACTGAAGACTCGTCTTACGGCTGGTACAAGAAGTCCTGCTGCCGTTGTCACTCCCGTACAGACCAATAGGAGAAATGATACGTGTGAGTTTTGCGGTAAGGTATTTAAAAACTGTTCTAATCTCACTGTGCATCGGCGTACGCACACTGGGGAAAAACCCTACAGATGTGAACTGTGTAACTACGCATGTGCGCAAAGCAGCAAACTTACTCGTCACAAACGCACACATGGGCGCGACGGGAAAGAATCCTTCACATGTGGTGTTTGCAACATGCCATTTACTGTCTACTCCACATTGGAAAAACACATCAAAAAGTGGCACGACAAGAACTGACCGCCGCTCTTTATTTGTCTCAAGCATATCGGTGATTGGCTGCCTTTAATTGAACTATTGCATTGTGCAAATTTGGTGCTAATTTTATAGCTGCAATCTATGACTCTCTTCAGACGTACGTTCTTAAAACTGCGTCTCTAACGTTGAATTTCTATTAATGTTTCTCAATTTGGTTTTAAATAAATTATTTATTTGCATTCTAATACATACTCTTTCTTTACATAATCTATCATGTCCATTTTGAAATACCTACTTTAACGTATTAGAATTTATATCAACATTCGCTTAGTAAATTTTGCTAAGTTAGTTACAAAATGCAAACTATTCAACTTATGGAATCTCAAATAACAGGCATTATAGAAAAGCCATTTTTTTTAAACTTTAAATTCACATTTAAAATTCTCTTTGGAATGTGTTTACTGTAAAACAAGTTTTATATAATATTTAAAATAATGACTTTTGAATTTACGTTGAAATACATTTTTCTTGGATAGTGTCAAATATTTTACTTTAAGATTGCTTTTGTCGACAAATATTTAAGTATTTTACCTGTGTGTTTCTGAAGGACACCATCCTGCTTACGTAAGTGAGAAATTGTTATGCAGAAAATCATACAGAATATGAAGGTTTTCCTTTTAGAGTAGAGTGACTGTTACTGCTATAATAAACTTTTGCAATTTATTTTACAATTTTTTGCAATCCGATTACACTTCATGCTAGCGAGTACAGTACAAATGAAAAATTTTTAGTTAAATATTTGCCAGCTAGGGCTACTTATTACAGATAGAAATTTAACAAAAATATGAGTGGCGCATTAGTAAGTTGTTGATCATTGTTATTTTGAAGTCAACAATCAAATATTTGCCTAATAATTCTTGTTTCTGCTTTGAATTTCTTCAAGTTAGAAAAAATTCTATTGTGTTGAAAATGCATAAATCTTGGTTTTAAAATGATCATTTCATTAAATTTTTTATTATTCCTGCAATGCATGTTCAGTTGATTTCAAAATTAAAACTAAATTTCGAAATAGTTTATATAATTTTTAAAAATTGTGTATGTAAGCTGTTGTGGCTTTGCTACAATTTGTTTTGCCTAATAATTCTTGTTTCTGCTTTGAATTTCTTCAAGTTAGAAAAAATTCTATTGTGTTGAAAATGCATAAATCTTGGTTTTAAAATTATCATTAAATTAAATTTTTTATTTTTATTGCAATGCATGTTCAGTTGATTTCAAAATTAAAACTAAATTTCGAAATAGTTTATATAATTTTTAAAAATTGTGTATGTAAGCTGTTGTGGCTTTGCTACAATTTGTTTTGCCTAATAATTCTTGTTTCTGCTTTGAATTTCTTCAAGTTAGAAAAAATTCTATTGTGTTGAAAATGCATAAATCGGTAGAATATCGAAGAAAATTTATTTGACAAAATTTTCTTATTAATATTTATTAAGATTAATATTGTTTATTTAACGAATGTATTGCATAGATAACGTAATTGTGCTTGTAATTATACCGCACATTGTATGTGTTAGAGTCAAAGCAAATTTATTGCTGCAAACTAGTACAAAAGCTACAAAATACATGTATTTACAAAATAATAATAACAAACTATATATATATAATATAAATTTGTGCGCGCGTGTGTGTGGCTTTCTAGTGCTATGCAAAATTTTCGAATGAGTGTAGTACGTTGTTGTCGTTAAGACTGCATTATCTATTAAAGAGGAATCTGCGCAATTGTTTTCTGAATTTCTTGTAGTTTTTTCTATTTGAATTTCTTGATCTAAGTTATTCCATATCTTAGTTGCTGTGTGGTGAAAGCTGTTATAATGTTTATCTAAGCATACGAATTTTTGAGGACGTTCATTTATTTTAATATATTGTCTTAAAAACGAAATCACGGCTTGACCAAACTTGAATTTAAATAGTATTGATAACATATTTATTTGAATTTGGTAGTAAGGTGGTAATATTTTGTATTTTAGTCGATAGGTGGATACATTGTCATGTTTTTGAGCAAAATTGAGTGTTTTAAGAGGCCAGTTGAAAGTTTTAGACAGAAGAATGCGATATTTTGAATTTATATTTGAAAAGAGAACTGAACAATATTGAAAGTGTGATAAGCAGATAGAATTTATTAATTGTTTGTGATATGCATTTGAAATATTTCTAAGATGATAAAGATACCTAACCCCAGAAGCCATTTTTATAATTTTTTACATTAAGAATTGTTCGAAATTTAAATCATTGTTGATTTCAACACCTAAATAGCTGATGAATTCATTTTGCTTTATTGGTACATGGTTTATATTAAGTTCAATATTTTTTGTGAGACTTTTGAGTGTCTTAGGAGAGAATATTAGAAATTGTTAGATAAGATAAGATAAGAGATTCTATATTCAGATAAATGTTTACAATTCAATAACTGATTGCAGGTCTTTAGTTGCTTTAAAAACATTTATTTTAGTACTTATAGTAATACTTATAATAGGAGTCAAGCAAAATTATTGCTTTAAATAACAGTAAAAAAACTACAAACTACAACTACATGTATTTACAAAATAGTAATAAAATATATATAACATAAATGTAAAAAATTGGCAAGTGTGTTTAGCATATTTGTGTCGCCCATTGTGAAAGTCAATATGGTGTGGTGATAATCCAATCAAAAATTACTGTTGCAGTTTCATCCAGTGAGTATCCGCAGGTATCTCCTGTCTTTATAAGGCAACCTAACAATGTCACTTCTGCGTCTCAAACCATCTTGAAAATATCAAATGAGCTTCTTAATTACCGTTCCTAAGATATTCTAATAAAATGACACTTGAGTTTACTTAGAAATAATTTCTCCATAGAATTTATACAAAATCAAAATTTATAATACTAAGCGATTACATGGCCGTAGAAAAATTTAAACTTGTTATTGCTATTTAGTAGGATATTATTTTCTTACTGATACAGCTTATAATACAATTTCAGGCTTTGACTAAACGAACTTAAGAAATTAGGAAGTTCTTGGATGTGGTCATATCCAAAGGTAAATGTACTCCCATGTAATAAATGTAATTAAAAATCCGGTTGCAATCGGGTCGGATCGACCTGAAGCTGGACAGTTTGGGTCACTATTTTGAGATAAAGTAAGTTGGTCAGGTCACTTTAAATATAAATTAAGGATCATACATATTTTAGTTGAAAACACAGAATTTAGTAATTGAAATAATATTGAAAATTGGCACGAAACTGTGAGTTGTGACCAACCAAATTAATGCCAATTTACATTGGAGTTGCATAGGCCAATGGGCAGGCTTGTCTATTGGAATTTGAATCAAGTTTGATTCCAATTGGATATTGGATTTGGATTGGAATTGGTTCAATTGGATTTTCATTGGAATAGTTTTACAGAAATTTCCATCTGATTTTATAAGCAGTTTGCTTAATAATTCCTCATGCCATTAAGATCGTTGCTTTTGATATAGATCTGATAAAACTTTGAATGTAATACGCAATATCATGTTAACTAATTGCAATATTGATGGAAGCATAGTATTAAATGTCCACAAAATATCTACGTTTTATATAATTTTATTTGGTTTGAATACAATGCCTGAAAAATTCAAGAAATACGTATTTACGGCATTATTGTGCTTTGTATTCTAAATAAATTTCTTGAATCCATTGGTTACATAGCTATTTATGTCCCTTAATAAAGCCTGAATCGCAATTTTTTCATTATATCATATAAATATTTGCGGTAACACATTATGCATCATTCCGAATGGATGGTTGATCCATTTTATGGCAATATATTATCAATTGTTGTAGTATATTCTGTATGCAAAAACTTAATAAATTATACTTTGCTTATCCTTTTTCCTTATGAATTCTAATCTTCTTCCTAAAATAAAAGACTGTGGTGATTTACTCAGAGAAATGTGAATTCAATTAAAAGCTATTGATCATAATATATAGCTGCTTAGACACGTTTTCTTGTCATGCTTACACGTCCTTGAGTTCAAATGCTATAATATTTGTTGAAGGATCTATCATTACTAACACCAGGGAGGGAATAGCTTTGTGGCAGCACAATGAATTGGTCACACTCACACAGATCTCCTACTAACATAACACCGAATCCTGCAGATCTCTTAATAGAATGCACACAAATATAAAATATGAGTTGTTGTATTTTAATTATACTGCATTGTATGTTATTCCGATGGCAAATTGCAGATGTGCGAGTAATCAGGAATTGTAATTCCAGGTGAACTAAACGCTAGTTTCTGAAACTTGCATGGTTAAAAAAGATGTTGCTACTTATCTAAATTTTTTTGGAAGTGGAATTCTTTCAATATGATAGGAAATCAAATTTTTCGTAATAATGAAATGCCAGGGCTCTTGCATACTTCTTACATTCTGACTGGGAGCAACATGATACATGGTTTACGATCGCGAAATCTTCACATTCAGAGTTTGATAAAAAAATAACTAAAAATCATTGGCTTCTTTTTCGGTGGGAATTTTAGTGATGAGTCCACCTTTTAATATGTTTCAATTCTAAGAAATGCATTTATGCACTTTGATGAGCTTCAAAATTTGTAAACGTAGGCAAAAAAGTATTGCATGAAACATTTTAAGTTTTTGCTTCCAGAATTTTAGAGAATCTGTCACATTTCAAACATTTCTCCGCATCCCGTGGAAATACTACCGCAAGACTATAAGAGAGGAGCATACCCCAGAATTGAAATTTTATATAGAAACAAACAAATAGGGAGATTAACAGAAGGCTTCAGTATTGAGAGTGAATTGATCGACTATAGCCAGAAATTCGTCAAATAAAATCAATGAATTTGTCTTGTAATAATAATTCTGCTTTTTCTGAGTTTTTCCTTGAAATGCTTTTGCTTTTTAGCGAAATCCAGGCTCATCAGATGCATAGAGCACCTGTGTATTATTCTTAAATAAATAATAGGTGAAATCAAAAGCATGCTATTTATGTTGTATAGAGAATGTGGATTAGCGAACTGAAAACATAAATTGGAATTCAATTGGATTTCAATTGGACAATTTTAGAATTTTATATTGGATGGAATTGGACAGAAAAATCTGTCCAATGGACAAAACTGGCAGTAGGCAGGGCTTTGCAATAAATAATTGAAAATGCATTAAGTATATCTTTCACTTGAAACTTACTGCAATAGCAAGAAATGATTTTTTTATTAGAGCATACACATCAGAAAATGAGCGTCATAGCATTACAAAACTAAAAAATAGAGTATAATTCAAAACTGTTGAGAAACTCATGTTTCATAACATCCAGAGAATATTTAGTGAAAATTAAGTGTTTAACTTTTTTATTTCAGGGCTTGGTCAAGTTGGGTGAATATGTGAATTTTAAATGAATCGGGTCAGAATCTAAATTCTATATGGGTTTTTTACATTTTTTTCGACCCATAGTAGTAAGAGGCGGGCTAGATGAGGTTTCAATAGAATCGGATCCTCCCCCTTGGCAAATAGTCATAGGTGTTAGGAGCACTTCATGGTTTTTCATTGGAACATCCTCTAGCCCGTCTCTTACTATTCTTATTTACAATTTCTATTTGAGCATTCAAAATGTAACTCATGCTGACTGTATTTCACGCAGAATGTATGGTATTTCTTATATCCTGTAGTACAAAATGTAACAGACTAATCAAATACCTTGGATTAGCTCCTTCTTCCAACTGTAAGGCAATAAGTTTTGTAAGGAAGTATCGATGAGATATCTCTTAGACTCCATTCCTTTGTGGATGCCATGCTTGGTGTGCAGGCTTGTCCATTGGAATTGGAATCTAATTGAATCCCAACTGGACATTGTAATTGTATTAGAATTTGTTGGACAAACAAAATTAGCAACTCATTGGATTCCAATTGGATTTTCATTGAAATAATTTTACAAAATTTCCAAGGTATCACAATTGTTTTTATAATAAAGATTTCTTAATAAATCTTCATAAATTTATAATTATTACTTTGGATATAAGTCTGATGATACTCTGAATGTAATGCATCATCTAATGTTAACTGATTGCCAGGCTGATCAGGGTTTGGGCAAGCCTACAAATAGGCTTGAGCATAGGCTGTGTATGGGCACGATTTGCAACTTTGTGGGCATTCCTTCAAATTGAAACACGTCTTTTCTGGAGAACCATAATTATTTTATTGATAATTTTTATAAGAGATTTTATTGACTTTGTCAAAATCCTTTAAAATTCCCATATTTAAAAAATTTTCAGCCTCATACCTAATTATAAATTTATAAAAATTCAATTTTGGTTCAAGTAATTTAACTTTGCTCAGGTTGAACTTAAAAATAATTAATATGACGTGGAGTTCATAAAAAGTTTGATGTTACTTAATGATGATATAATTGGTTTAGCTTCTTGGGATTCTCCAACTAAGGAAGTTGATCAATATGTTTTATACATCAATCAATAGAGCATTCAATTTTAGGTAGTGCTTGATATTCTGTTACTCATAGTATAGTTAAAGAGCTTCCAAATGATATGCAATGTTCATCAAAATGTAGAAAAATATTTTTTCTTTATTTCTAAAAAACATTAATTTAATTGTAAACTTGTAAACAAAATTTGTTAAATTTATTGAAATTGCATACAAGCAATTATATTCAATGCTTCATATTAGGCATCGTGTCTAAATTAAAATATAAATGCTGCTTGATAAATTATATGCAATATATTTTAAATTTTTAAATTCCTATCACTTGTCCTAATTAGAAGTAAAGATTTATAATTCTTTGGTAATTTTTGTTATGGGAATAATGTGGGTGAATCAGATGAAAATTTCAGCAAGTGTAGGCATGCCCACTTGGGTTTGACCTGAAAACCTGCTGGTGTGGCTTTGCAAATCTTGGCTAACGGCCAGCCTGCCGATTCCAAAATCAACTCTTAATCATCTGAAGATAGTGCTCTATGTTTTGTAAAATTATATTTGATTAAAATTCAATGACTGGAGCAGTCGACAAATTTGTATTTACAGTATTATTGTGTTTTCTAATCTGCATCATTTGATATATAAACTTCTTAAATTCATTGTTTGCATAGGTATTTATGTCCCTTTTGAGTGCATCACAATTCTGTCATGATATGATATACATAGATATGTTTGGTATCATTATGCAGCATTCAAAATGGGTAAATTTTGTGGATAGTTGGTGTTATTTTAGGACAATATATTATCTTTAGTTCTAGGGTTTTCAGCGATTTTGAACTAAGAAATTGCTGAGAGTTTGATTTTAGCGAGATTAATGGGCCTGAAGTAGTTTTTACCAAAAGTGGAAGATTCAATGTTGTAGTGTTTTTTCCTAGGTTGGATTATTTTATTTCAGAGTAATCAAATTATACAAAGGCCTATTCTTTTACAAATTTAAATCAGTAATACTCCTGCTAAAGTAAAAAATATTGACAACTGGCAAAATCATTGCACCAAGATATCGATTCTCCTCAAATTTTTGCGAAATGTGAACAACGAAAACAGTGTGTAAGAACTTCAAAATTCCTAGTAGCAAAAACGGCTTCTGATAAATTGAAGAGTGTATTCTAAACCATAGCTTCACTTCAAATATCCATGTGCCGGGGCACGCTTTTTGTCGATGCCTGAGGTTAATAATATAAATTTCCCAAATGCTTAAAGAAAATATACGCAAAATATCATATTTTTGGCGAAAATTGAAGGAACATTTAGGTAAGTGGAACGTCCTCTTTGTTATTCACTGGAGCAAATGGGGACTCTTTTAAGTCTTCATCAACAAAGACGAGTGCAAATTGTAGCACTTTATTATTTCATTGTAACATGTGCAAAAAAATGTGTTGATTTCTAAAAGTAAGATCTTTGTGTAACCTAACCAATTTTTAACTTCTCAAAATTTTAGAAAAACGTGAATTTTATGTTTCGTTTATAAATTCTCAACAACTTGTATTTAACAACTAGGATAACATCATCTACATCAAAATTAACTAAGAGTTTCTAAGTTCACTCTTACTAATAGGCATCTTGGAGATCATTTCCATTTTGCTCTTGCATTATTTGTTTTATACTTTTGTAACAAAGATAGCCATAAAAGTGTCAACATTATCATTTGGGTTTTATTTGTTGTTAATTTTTGTATTCGTCCCTAAATTCTAAGATTTCCTCAGTGAGTCTTTGCTATACTCACGAAAAACAACTGAAACATCCAATAAATACATCAGTGAAGTTGTAAGCAGTGTTGATCATTTAAATGACATTTGAACTGTTTAAATTCAATTAAACTATAAAATTTGAAATAAACGATAGTTTAAACTAATTTGAATAAACAAACTAAATTTAACTATGACTTATTCCAAAAGTAGGTAAATTAAAATCAATCAATCTATCGCCTGCTTAGGTTTCAACACCGATTTATTTCATATAGTATCCATTGAAATCCTCTCTCTATTAGATAGGTTTGAAGCCTTTAGTCAATGATCTATAGCAGTTAGCTGGAGAAGTAAACATTCTGAGCAAGTATCGTGCAACTATTCGGAGTTGCGGAAATTGAGTGCTTCTCAAAAAATAGTTTAGAAGTTGTTTCTGCTAGAAAATTATAAAATTGAGGCCAGTTTTCTATGCGACATTACAGACCAGCATAGGTGCCTTTTTTGATATATGTTCAAAACCTGAACATTTAAGAGACTGGTTTGAATTACTATATTAGGAGTATCTACCTATACTATACAACAACATATGCTCAGACAATAATATCTGATTGATTCAGATTTACATACATGTAACTTACAATAAAATTTTGTTTTTTCTCAAATTGTTCATCAAGTAACAATCAATTAAGTGTCAATATGCTATTTATTACTTGTTTACTACATTGTAGATACCCTCAACCTGCCGTTTAAATAAAGCCCATTAAATAAACGAAGTTTCAACGAAATCGTTTAATTGACTGCTGCATTTAAACATACGGGTGATTTAAACGAGGGTTAAAACCGTTTAAAACAATTCATTTAAATGGTCAAAACTGGTTGTAAGGAGAAGCACAATTGCAATGGCCTAGTGTGACAAAGCCAAGAATAAGCACCACCTCTCATGGGTGGAACATGCTGATCTAATTAGGAACTCCGGATCATGAAATGTATGTATCATCTGTATATTTATTATTTTCAATAATTGTCTACTTCTGAAAAGATTAGTGACTAAATGATCTGATGGGGTAGCCCCGAATTCTAGATGCTCTTGAATTTAATAAATACTTAGTGTTCGTCATCTCAATGGTAAGATAATACCCACAGCAAGTTTAGGGGACAAAGAATGCTGCCACAAACAATGCAAACATTAACATTTCGCTGTGTAAATGGGCATTCCAATAACAAAGTTCGTGTTAACTCGCTTAAGAAAGTTGAAATATGAGAATCCCCCCTAATCTTTTAGAATTTTTAGTAGATATGTAAATTTCATATAAAATTTTTAACATCAGCAATTAGTACAAATGATTGAAGGTAATTGAAATTGCAACTTTATTTATTCAATTTATGTGGTTCAATAAATTACCATTTTAAAATTTTGAAATTTCAAATTTTAATTGGTGTAAGGCGATCAGACAAACAGACTCTGACCCTTTTGGAATTGATAGGGAACTATTTTAACAGTAGAATGCCACACATTCTACAATGAAAATCTTAAAAATGCGCCAACTTAGTAGACAAATGAATATTGATCCTATTGTTTAACATTTTTGTTGACAAATATTGTCTATAAATATTAGTATGATGATCGATTAGAAAAATGACAATCATTGGTAAATAGGTTTATTAACATAATGTGAAAATTGTTAAATAAAATTACCGGAAACTTTAACAACTTCCTGTTCAAAACAAAACAATGTTTTAGTTTCAAGAAAACGTAACAAAGTAAACCTGCAAAGTTCATTTCAAAGTTTAGAGAGTATTTAAAAAGAGAAGCGAATTGTTTTTGTCAAATTTGAAATATACCCTGAAAGGTACAACAATGGATTATTCAGAGTAGAAAAATCCAAGAACTTTATTGATCTGTACATAGAAAGAAGCTAATATTATTAATAGGGAGGGGTGCACAACACATCTCTTTCTACCCCTCCTAAGACTGGGAAAACTACCAAAAAGTGTTGTCAAATATGAAAATTGTGATATCAGTTATGTCAAACCCCTGTACATACCCTGTGAATTATTCTAAATCCATAAATGTGCAGAATCACATAGGTTGATATGATTATTAAAGTTTCATAGATGGTTAGTTGATAAAAACTTAATAAAAAGTAATAGTTTATCTGTAAATTATAAATTGTCATTCACAATATATTTATGCTCTGAATGTTAACATTATATACAAACATGTACTACAGGGTGTCCAAAAACAATAGGATTTTATATATGGATAAATTTTAACTATAACTCGTAGAATGATGAAATAAGACTTCTTGAGAGCAACAATTCTAAACTTTCTTGAGGTGTATACTTCCCTTCCAATAGTTGTTGTAAGCTATATTAACATTCATTCTTTGCCTTCATTACATTTAACAGAAGAAGCAGATTGCAATGGCTGAAATTTAAAGAATATCAGAAGCATCAAGGGAACCCGGAGTTAGTAAGGTAACATTTTAGAAATTGAAGGAAAATGGTCTTATCAAAAAGTAGAACAAAGGCAGGTTGGAATGGATAAAAATACAAAAATTCTAGGAAACACCGAACATGTGGGAGAAAAAATTGAATACCATTCAAATTCAAAAATAAGAAAGATGATAGTAGTAAAGAAAAGCAGGGTAGTATATANGAATAATTATTTATATGGGTATGGCTGTAGTTTTTTTACTGCCTTGCTGTAAAAGCCTGAATTTCGAAAAAACGCCTTTTTTCTTATCAAAATCAATAGAAAAGTGTAAGAAGTTATTGAAAACTGATCATTTTGAAAAAGCTGCATATATACTACCCTGCTTTTCTTTACTACTGATGATTGCAAAGTTGCAAAAAAAATCATCATTGTTGTCTTATAAAATTCTGATCACATAATAGTTGTTACCTGGAAAATTACATCAAAACTGGAATTTTTGTGAAACTTTTCAAATTTCTTATTGTTTCATCGACTGCATATTGTAATCCTTGAACATTTTCTTTGGTTCTATGTTGAACACCAATATTTTCATGTAAAAGTATATACCATAACATCAAAAATCACCTGTCTGAAAAATGGTTAACTCTATAGCTGTGATTACTTTACGAGGTGCTCTTGATAACTTTTCCTTTCAATTAATATATTTATAACATCTCAAGATAGATATTTTAAATTGACATTGTAAGATAATTACAATATAAAATTTTTCTTTCTCATAATGGTTATTTTATCATTCTATTTACTATCATTAAGTAACTATGACAAAGTCAAATCCTAAACAATTTCAGCACATTGTATTTGATTTAAAGCCATTTAGCCATAATTGTGATATGCTAGACTCCTTATTAGATTAATTTTTGCCTCTGTACAGGGGCCGTACAAAGGATTTTATGACAGGGGACATCTTAATCATGATTAACAATGGGATGAAGAACTGGGAAAATTTTTGAAAATATTGAGAAAACGGATTTTAAAAAATGTATTATAAGACCTTAGATTATAAATTTTTCTATTTTTTACCAAATTTTTTTGATTTAACCAATCAAATTCAAAGGTGGGAAATTCCACCATGTCACCTTTTGCATGCGCTACTGCTTATGTAGTAATTACTGGTTAGAGAATAACGCATCCACATTAGTTGTCATATTTTCCTTTCAAAATTCAACACAGTTGTACTATAACTACTATACCATTTTCCGTCCAATAGTGACATTTTTGCAATCAATAGTGACATTTTTGCAATCAATAG